>CM021103.1:324990061-325169515 GCA_007115665.2 Sequoiadendron giganteum
TCTCTCTCTCTCTCTCCCTCTCTCTCTCTCTCTCTCTCTCTCTCTCTCTCTCTCTCTCTCTCTCTCTCTCTCTCTCTCTCTCTCTCTCCCGCCCCTCCCTTTCCCTCTCTCTCTCTTTTTCCCACCCTCCACCTCATAATTACTCTTGGGTCTATGTGTGAAAAAATAAAATATCTGATTTATAACACCAAAATCTTACCATTACAAAAACATTTTGAAATGTTTTTCAAATCCGATATCAGATTTGTAGGCCATTTTGTGCATCCCAACAGACCCTACATTTTGTTTGCAAGCTTTGCACGTGAAAAAAATGTGATTTCAAACAAGAAGAGACAAAGATCAACTTTTTGGGGCATCTTCTACTCAAATTTGTCATAAGAAATCATTTTTTTAGCATCTTTTTGGAGGTATAATGGGGAGCAAAAGTTGTTAGAAGCAAAAATGCAATAGAAAGCTGACAAAAGAAAAAAATGAAGCATATAGACAAAGAGATAGAGAAAATCATAGGAAGAGAAGACAATGTATGCCAAATATTGATGAACCTAAGCCCTTTTGTCTTTCAAGTGAAGAGGAAATTGAATATGTTCAAGTTGAAAATGTTGAAATTGATATTGAAAATGTTCAAGGTGAAAATGTTGGAATTGAAGATGTTGAGCATGATATTGAAATTGGGAATGAAAATTTTGAAATTGATATTAAAAATGTTCAAGGTGAAAATTTTGGAATTGAATATGTTAAACATGATATGGAAATTTTGAATGAAATTATTGAAATTGATATTGAAAATGTTCAAGGTGAAAATGTTGGAATTGAAGATGTTGAACATAATATTGAACCAAGTGTAAATTATGTTTCACCAAATTACATGATAAATTAAGAAATACATATTCCAAATTCAAAATCTTCAAGAACCCCTAAATTGTTACTTGAAATTGATGAGAACATTACAAACAACTTTGAAGGAAAGAGGTCAATATAAACCGTTCGGTTGTGGGCTACACAAATTTTCAACCAATATTTTAGCAATAATACATTGACTGAGCAATGCCAAATTTTTGTACAATTGCTAAAGATACAAAATATGAGACTTTTGCTAGCCAAATCAAAGATTCATGTGAACAAGAAGACCATAAAAAATACTATTATACTCAAAAATATTTTTAATGCTCTCAAGTCTATTAGAAAAAATAACAAGGAAAAAGATAAGAGAGCTTCTCGGAGAGTCATTACAACTACCCTAGTAAGCCATCAATTGAAAAATTCTCACTTTATGAGACAAAATTGTATTGATTTTGACATAAATCATAAAAAAATTGATAGAACACTTGCAAGAAGAGAAAGAATAAATGATCCTCTTCAAAATGATACATGGGATTTTTCTAGGAGGCTTCCATGTGTTGATAAGAAGCTAACCGATAATGTAAAGAAGATAATTCAACAAATTTGGAATGATAACTCTAGAGTATCACCCAATACAAAGGATGTTTTAAATTTAAGAATTGGCAATTGAGACTGTACATTGCATCTTAAACATTTCTTGGAACCAAGCCAAACAATGTTCAAAAGTTTTATTGAAACACATCCAAATATGAAAATCTCACAAAGGAATTTTGAATGTTTGAAGCCATTTTATTGTGTTCCTCTTAAAATTCATAATACTTGTTGTTGCAAATACCATGTGGAGTTTTCAATGTACCATGAACTATTATGCTATATATTTTCTACTTTGCATACTAATGAAGTGTTGTAGGATTGTTGTGCAATGCATCTTCTGAAATCATCAAGGGACTTGTTAGATCTATTTTTATGTTCTAGAGATGATGGTTTCCTTTTCTATAGAAATAATTGTTTAAATGCGAAGTGCTCACAATGTGGTGGCTTGTGAAATTTTGTTCAATGTTTACATGAGGTTTTTGAACATAAATTTGGAAAGAATCTTGTTAAGAAAAATAGATATGAGATAGTCAAATATACTTTACAGAATGGAGCTGAAGGTTCTAGATGTGAGTTGGTTACAAAATAATGTAGTGTTGCTGATTTTATTTCAAATTTTAAGGACAATATTTTCTAAAATTATGCAAGGCATAGCCATGGTCTCAGTGGTTGGATCAACAATTTGGGATGTGTAAGGAATCTTTTCCAATTAGCACTATTATATCAGTGGTTGATTTTGTAGAAAACTACACATTGCAACCACAAAATGAGGTACAATCTCAGTATTACATTTCCATTCAGATTGCTATTTTTGTCCACATAACATATAGACATGCACTTGATAGTACAAAATAGGATTGGAAGATAATCAGAGAGTATCATTTTTATATGAGTGATGACAGATCTCACACGTTCAAGTATGTCCAACATTGTTTTGAGATTTTTTTTGAGTTCTTGCAGG
Organism: Sequoiadendron giganteum; assembly: GCA_007115665.2. Lineage (NCBI taxonomy): Eukaryota > Viridiplantae > Streptophyta > Pinopsida > Cupressales > Cupressaceae > Sequoiadendron > Sequoiadendron giganteum. Next base: position 324,992,457 of record CM021103.1, read on the forward strand.
AGCATGATATAGCAGTGGATTGACATCTCATTTGGTTAGAAAACTACACAGGTCAATTCAAGAATGATTGTATGTTTTATTGGTTGATTAGAATGCATGTATAGAGGGGTGTACCTCATATTTGGATTTTCTTTTAAGCTAGGAATGGGAAAGGGGAGCATGATGGAGCAGGTGCATGTGTAAAGAGAACTCTATTTAAGGAGCGATTGAAGATTTCAGGAGAAAAATTTAGTGATGGGCATTCTATTGTTGATTGGTGTAGTTTAGAATTTTCTTAGGGAGGGACACTTGATTCAACAATGAGTAAATTATTTTGGTTGGTTGAGGAGGGTACAGTGGGAGGAAGATTGGATTTTCACACAATCAAATGTAAGTACATGGACCATTTGGACATGAGAGTTGGCTTGTTTTTGTTAGAATTGTAATCACTACAAGTGGGATCAATGTGAGTCAATTGAGTGGATGGATACATGGGTTCCACAATATCTAACTCCTTTATCTCAAAAAATTTCCATGACAAATGACACAATGGAAATTTTAGTTGATTACAACCGTCTTTCAGATCTACTATAGCTAGGACATGTTTTTGCATTTGTTGCACCATAGGGGAATGAAGAGAGATCAAAATATTGGTTGGCTCAATGTGTGAGGGTAAAAAATAAGCTAACACAATTGATGGAAGATGATGATGGGTTCATGTATCCTACAGGTTCAGTTGTAGTTGTAGGAACTTGGTTGCAAACATACATGATTAGAAAGAATGACATAATTGAATTTGAAGACTACGAGAAACATAAAACCATTCACATGTATTCACACCTTGTTATAACAATAAATGTTAAGTTGTTGAAGCATCATGCCAAACCAAATACAAAAAAAATATGGACACTTAGTAATGTTGATCATGAAGCAATATTGGATACTCTTAAGCAAAGAGATGATCCTTCAGGAACACTTGAATAGAATATTCAAGAATGGAAGGTACAATGGTTAGGTTCATTTTGCTAGTTCATTAGTGTTCTTTATTTAATAGTTTCAAAAAATAATTGGTTGGTTGATGGGATAGTTAGGATAGTTTTTTTGGTCATAAATATGTATTCCCAACTTGAATTGAGGGGTTGGTGAAAAGTGAAGAAAGAAGAATACATGTTGTTTAATCCTCTTTTTCTCTGTATATTCATACATTACAGTCTATAAAATTCTTTTGTATGGATGTGTATGTGTTTGTATGACACAATAATCAATTGTAATAGATAGAGTAGTGTATTACCTTTCACTTGATTTGGACTTTGTCACAATGTTGCTTCATGTTTGAAATTTTGTCATCTTATTGAACATGGTAATATAGGCATGACTACAACTTCGTGGGTATGAAACCGATGTAACAGCTAAAGAGGCTGAAATTAAGGTAATGCTCTAATATGGATACAACATTTTCAAAGATTTTAGTTCCATATGCATCTTTTTGCACTTTTTCTATCTATTATCCAAATAGAGAATTATCTTCAATCTGTTTTCATTTAGTCTTATTACTGACACATTCTGCTACTATGGTAAATTGTATTTTCAATGTCCAGAGTGAAGAGAGGGGGACTAGAGAGCATGTTTGAAAGACAAGAGAACCAACATTCACTCCATCCAACTGAATTTTAAAGGTAGCACGAGATCTATTTCCTTCCCCTAGAGGGAAATGACTATGTATCAGGGTTGTTTGTTGTATGCCTATGTGGAATTTTGGAATATATATTTTGTACTATGGATTTATATGTGACATTTTATTCCATATGGCTCCTTTTTACTAAGCCTGTATGGCTTTTTTGGATATATTGTATATACTTTTATCAATATATCATTGTATAGCCTTACGAATTTTTGAGTAAAAAAAATCTTGTTTTTCTATTGTCATTCTTGAATGATGTTATCATGAATATTGTGTAAATTGTATTCTTGAATGTTGTAGGAATGGATTTTTTTTTACATTTAATGCTTAATTAATTATTGTTGATTGCTCAATAAGCCCCATCTAAAGCGTATTGTGTAAATAAGCTCCATGCTTGGTGGTGGAATGCTTCAGTTACTTGTGCCTCACTTATTCGCATCTATACTTCATCTATATTATGTGTATTCATGTGTATGCTTCATGCTTCCAATGAATATCAAAAAAAAAAATTGGGGAAAATTTTGACAAACCAAAAGTATAAGAGTTTTTGAAAAAAATGGGAAAAAATAATATTTAAAAAAAATGTAAAAAATTATAGAAAAAGAGATAAAATCTATTTTTTTGAAATTGAAAGTTATTTCCATAGCATATAGAGATGAAAAAATTTCACATTGCATAACTAATAACTAGATGCTAATAGATGGAAAAATTTCAATTACAATATAGTTTTTACAAAGTCAACCTAAGTAGTTCGGTCAGTTGAACGTAGCTCAGAGAAATTCAGCGTGTTTGGGTGTGAAAGAGGACCATGCCTACCATAAATGTACCCATCTAGATGTGTTGGAACAATTTTTTTGGTCACATAACCTGCGCAATGAAAGTTGCACCACTTTGCAACTTTCAACTACTTGCATTGGACAACTTTCCCCAGGCGAAAATTTGCCACCATAGGAAAAGACCTCTGAGATAGTTAAAATAGAGAGAGGTTATTTTAGAGGGGCCCAACATGATCTCATAGGGTTAGATGAGAATTTTTTAAGCATCATGGTGTCTAAATAGGATCATGTTGAAGTTTGCAGCCATTTTGCACTTTTGACTCTTAAGGGATTCTACTGGTTGAACGTAGCTCAGAGTGATTCCACATGTTTCAATGTGAAAGATGAACATTCTTATTGTAAATTTACCCATCTCGATGCATCAAAAAAAAAAAAATTGGTCACATGAGTTGCAAAATGAAAGTTGCACCACTCTGTAACTTTCAACTACTTGCATTTGACAACTTTTTCCCCAAGCAAAAATTCACCACCACGGGAAAAGGATTCTGAGATAGAAAAAACTGAGAGAGGTTATTGTAGAGGGGCCCAACATGATCCCATAGGGTTAGACAAAAAATTTCTAAGCATCACAGTGTCTGAATATCAACATGCTAAAGTTTGCAACCATTTTGCACTTTGGACTCTTAAGGGAATTTGTCTGTTGAATGTAGCTCAAAGTGATTTCGTGTGTTTGGGTGCATAAGAATACCATGCCTAGTGTAAACATACCCATTTTTATGCATGGAAGAGTCCATTTGGTCATGCAAGTTGCAGAATGAAAGTTGCACCACTTTGCAACTTTCAACTACTTGCATTTGACAATTTTTTTCTCAAGCAAAAATTTTCCATCATCGAAAAAGGCCTCTGAGATAGAGAAAATTGAGAGAGGTTCAGACATTACATGGTGTATTCAATATTTTCCAAGAAAATACAAGTGACTACAACTACCTTTTTAACCCCTAACTGTTCAACTTCCTCCAAATGCAAAAAAAGAAAAGATGCATAGCAACTTTATCAATTTGGAGAAAATTTTACAATTCGACTACAACTGACTCAAAAACATCACAAATAAATTAAGCGTGGTCTAAATAGACCTTTTTCAATAAAAAACATGACTCAAACACCAAAAACACAAAATTAGACTCTTTCATGGATCATGGAGGCCTATAGTGCCCTACACCACATCATCCCTCCTTTCAAAACTATGTCTTGTCCTCAAGATATGTTTGTTATTTCAATCAACTGAAAGGATAGATTTATAGATTTATTTTATATGGTAAAAGGTGTTATCCCACTAAAATTTGGCTTTTTGGAGTAGATGACAAGGTAGGGAAAGTGTATGCCTCGTAGAAATGGTGACTCACGATGATGTACATCACTGTGAGTCCCCATTTCTATGAGGCATACACTGCCCCTACATTGTCAACCCTACCGAATTGGCAAACTAGTGAGCTCACTAGCTTACCAATTTGATAGGCTTGACAAGGTAGTGGCAGTGTATGGCTCATAGAAACGGGGACTCACAGTGATGTACATCATCGTGAGACCCCATTTCTATGAGGCATACACTACCCCTACCTTGTCAACCCTAACAAATTGGAAAGCCAGTGAGCTAACTAGCTTGCCAATTCAGTAGGCTTGAAAAGGTAGGGGCAGCATATGGCAAGCTAGTGATCTCACTAGCTTGCCAAGCTAGATATGCAGTGTGAATTGTTTGTACAATGCAAGCTATGGATATGAGATTGATGAAGCTATTGATGATGCTAAGATGGAGATGAGGATATGATCCTACAATGAATTATTTGCAACTAAAATTCTATGGAGATTGCTATTATATTCTAATGATAATACAATGATAATGATGATGCAAAGACAAATGCACACATTTGGATAATCGTTATGAGATTTATGGTGTAGGGGCACCAAGTCCATTTTTTTGTGAATAAGGTCATGTAATAGGTTGTGAGGTGTTTGAGTCTTATTTTTTCATCAAATAAGGTCATAATAGACCATTTCTAATGTTTAATTCATCTAGGGGTTGCTTTGAGTTCATATTGTCATATTTTGCAATATTGTCAAATTGTGGTCATGTTCAAAAGGGTTTGAAGGCACTTAAAATGAATTAAATTCTTATTACACTATTAAATTTTCTTGTAACTTGGTAGAATGGGTGCACTAGGGTAGTTTTAGATGTTATCATAGGTGTTAAGAGCAGGGAAGGTGTTTTGATGGATTTTGATTGCTGCCCTAGGTGTATTTTCATGAATTTTGGCTTGAAAATGGTGGGTAAGAGTTGAAGTTTGGTGAAAAGACAATGTTAAAGGCTGTGAGTTAATTTAATAAGCTTGGGAAAGCTTAGTTTGATTTTTCTAAGGTGTTGATAGGGTGAAATAGGGTTTGGAGAACATAGTTTCAATAAACCCTCATTGTACAAGCTTGAAATGGCCTAGAACAAGGGTTTGATGCTTTGGTGAATTTGTGATTGTTTCCCCTAATAAAAATAGTTGATTTTGAGGTTTTGAAACTTGTTGAAAGTGTTGGAATAGAGTTTGGAATTCTAAGTGAAGGATCTCTTGAATTTTCTTTGGGAAAGTGGCCTCAAGGGGTAGCATACCAATCAATTTTTAGAGGTGATGGTCTGAAATAAGCATATGCACAATTGAGGGATTGTGTCCTTATATACAATTTTTCAACCCCTTCTTGAGTTGAGAGAGTGTCCTTATATACCTATCATCTATCCCAACCATTTACAACCACTTTTTAATCAATTTGTTGATTAAACATTTTTGCACTTTCTTACAAAAGTTGCTTGACAACATTTTAGCAACTTGACAACTTTTTACATTTTTTGACAAATAACCCCAAATCACTTCAAAATGACTCAAAATGGTCATGGATGACCTTATTACACCCAAGAAACAAAAAATCAACCAAAAACCCAAAATGATCACCATGTATGCCTATGGGGCTCCTAATGTCCCTGCATCAGTGGACAACCATTAAAGCATAAATTATATAGAAATTTTGCCACATCTATTATATTTGCAATTTCCATTGTAGACATGTATGGAAAGTGTAAGAAAAAATCAATAACTAGGCTTCTCATATCCTTTGTGGTGCATGGGCACCTAGGCCATGCTTTTTCAATTAGGGGTCAAGTGCTAGTGCTTAGGGTGTCTTAATGTTTTTGGTCATGAATAAGGTCCTTTGAGACCATTTTTATGTAATTTGTGAGTTTTGGGGTCTTTTGGTTCAATATGGTAAAAGTTACAAAATGTTGTAAAATTGTCATATGCAAAAATGCAAAATTGCAAAATAGGGAGTACCAATGATCAAATAAGTTCAAATGGTAGTTGTAGTTGTTTGGTGAGGTTGAATTGAAGGTTAAAATTTTAAAAAGGCCTGAAGAGGCTCGAGAAATTTTGGACAAGTTTGTATTGAAGATTAATCATCAATAAAACATGGTTACTCTGCAAATTTCCTATATTTTATGTTGTTGCTATGGCCCATATCGACCTTGTTTTTCTATGATGTGAATTTTAATTATTAATAGGCTTAATATAATTCCAATTACAGTTGGTTTTGTCCAATATCATTGAGTCTAGTGGTTTCTAGAGCCCATTTTCAAGAATCTTCCCATGAGAGTTACTCTTTGAGGGTTTGAAGTAACAAAAAGATGTTCTAGGCCATTCCACCTATTGTATTCTATTGTAACTCAGTAGAATGGAATAATTAGGTGTGGGGTGTATGTGTGCATGATTTTAGGAGTAGGGGTGGCCATTTGGGGGTTTGGGCATGATGCCTAGTTATCAAAATTATGTATTTTAAGTGAAATTTGGAGGTTAAGAGTAGGTAGTGATGGAAAAACTTGGGGAAACACTTTGTAAGAGTTAATTAATCAAGGGAAGACATATTTTAAGGTGTTGGAGTCATTCAAATAGTGAGGAAAGGTCTAGAGGTGAGGTTTTCAATAAACCCCCTTGAAACTTGTCAAAAGTGAGGGTTTTGAGTTTTGGAGTGTTGGTGAGTGTTTATTTGGAATATGATTGTTTATTTAGTGATTATGTACCCTGTTCATGAGTTTCCAATGGTTTTTTATGTCTGGAAGGAATATTAAAGGGTAGTTTCTTTGTAAATGTGGCCTAATTGGCCTATTGGAACAACATAGAAGCATCTGGTTGAGGGATTTGATCTGAAACAACTTATTTCCCCTTTGAGATATGTTTAAGAAGACATAAATGGGTATCTAAAAAGGTCTTTATCTTGTGGAGAGACAACCTTCTCTAAAAGATATCCCTAAAAAACAACTTTTGGAGTGCTACAAGGAACCTAGCATGAAATTGTGAAAAGTTGATGAAATGGAATTGTAAGGGATGAATTGTTGATTGAACCTAATCAAATTGGGTTTGTTGAGATTTTTTCACCCTTATCAACATCATTTTGGCATGTGTATCAACATAAAACTATGATGTCTTTTGAATTTCAATATGTAATGATAATCCAATATGAAATATGTAGTGTGATACAATGGCATTTGTGTATTTAAACTTTACCATTGTTCTTTTCTTCAAATTTGTTTAAAATATATAATATAACCATAATATAGCTAAGCAATAAATGATATAATTTAACCATTATTCATTATTTTTTATTGTGAACTATATAATATAACCATTATTTTTTATGCTATTGTACATTGATATTTAACCATTGCTCAAGATTAAATTTTCGAACAGTTCAAACATGCGCATGATGAACAAAATATTTCAATTCTCAACGTCTATATAACAAATTATCCAATAATCAAGTGTATTTCCATATACAAAAATGGCATCAATGCCAACTCAAATAAAGTTTTACAAAATGTGGCATATTCCATCTCGATATCTATTCAAAATATACATACCAAAATGTTTATCTCATCCTAAACTACTGGTGGATCATCAAAATAGAGCCTCTTTGAAGCACTCTTTGGATCTGAAGGTAACTGCACAAGAAAAATTCAAACCACAATTAATATTAGTTATATTATATAATTTAAAATCAAATAATTAGCATCAAAATCAATACACATTGAATTATAATTGAACTTTAAAATGGAAATCTTGATTAGCTCATATGCATGTCTCTTCAAACTGTCAAGAATCCTAGAATATGCCCCTCTCAAAGAACCAATCAAACCAACTTTTGCAATGTCAATCTATCTATGTGAACAAAAACATAAAATTGATACAAGTTAGCATATAATTGTTGGTATTAGGAACATATTTACCAAGCACAAAATAAAATAAACACATACCTCTTTAGGCATCTCTTTTTCTTTATCTCCTTGAGGTGTTCCAACACCTACTCCTTTAGGTAGTGTGACACTTGTCAACAAGGATGTGTAGCTCATAACTGCTTGTACATAAAAATGACAAGTATATGAAACTACCAATCTATGTCTATGTATGTATAATCACTATAAGATTTTAAAAATATTAATTCAATCGAATTTGAGTTCAATTACCTTTCCCTTATCTACCATTGTGCCTCTAGATTCTAGATAACATTCCACCTCACTCGCATTAGGTGTTTCCTACAAGAGGAAAATGAGATAAACATATAAGTTAATATATAATTTCATTAATGACAATTCAAATGATAAGAAATTATATAATAAAAAATATAAATGAATGAGTGCAAAAATATATACCATGTGCATTTCAATGACAAATGAAATTTCCATGAGGGTGCTATCAATAACCTATAAAATCTCCTCCTCAAACATCAACTATTAAATAGACCATGTAAATAAATATTAGTACTTGATACTATCTCTTATTAATATTAATTTAAAAATAAATGCAAGTTATGAAATTAAAACTTAAATCTTACCTATGTAACAATTCCAGCGTCCCCCTCTCTAGCACAAGAGGACTTTGCAGGGTGTGCTCCAATCCCCTATGTCTGATCTCCTATATCATCCACATCATGGAGGTCAAAATCAAAAGTGTTGAAAGGATGCTCAGTGTGTTGTACAAGATGACCCAAGCATATCTAGTGGCACATAGTGCAAGTATGTGGCACATAGATATATGGACTTGAGGAGGATGATGCAATAGCACTCAATCCATCACCAACATCACCAACATGTGGCTGAGCTACTGTAGCAGTATCGGAAATCAGAAGATCACTCAAAGATTTTATAGCCATAATAGTCTATGTGGTTGCATCCTCGATAATATTTGGATGATGTACTGGAGGTGGTTGAGGAAGGGGAGGAAGGGGAACATATGGGCCTTGGACTACTCTAACTACCCCTGGTCTATCCTAGGGCATACCTCCACCAACGACTTGGAAGGGTTTCATGCCAAAGTAATTGACATGTTTCCCTAACACAAACTCAACGCATAATTTTTTAATAAAGTAAAATGGTACATCAATATTGTTGTTGGGTAGTTTATCAAAAACCATCCACAAATTATCCCAAAAGTTATCTGCAATGTCCTTATTCATGAACCATTTTATAGAAATTTTTGGTTTATTAACATTAACTAGTAGACCGGTGCATGGGTTAACAAATAAAGAGGCTATTTGGGCTTTTGTTATTTTGAGATCTTTCACCTCTTTGTAAGACAATCCATTGGAGTAATATTCTCTCATGGTTTCTCGCCACGAAAGAATGGAATTATGTTGGGTGGAGAGGGTTTCTATATTTTTAATTATTTATTTCAATGTGTTTTCATTTGGGATAATCAAGGGATTGTCTTATAAACATCACAAATACCCCTCAATTGCTCCAATTTTTCACCAATTAACTGTTCAATTGATGGGCATGTAGGTGGTGGAGATTTTAAAATTTGTGGATTTTGATTCTCATCCATAATACCGGATTGAAGTTGAAAACTAATTAATCTAATTGAAATTACACAATATAAATGAAATTATTGTAAAAAACCCTAGTTTTTAATAAAAATCCGTAGAAAACTAATTAAAATTATACAAAACTAATACAAAAATTTATTAAAACAAAACAAACCAAAAACATTACCTTACAAATTGGATATCAAAAAATATCTGATAATGGACACGTAATGTTTGTCTCTCTCTAGACACTATATTTGCTTAAAGATATGAAGTTTCCACAATCCATAAAGTTCTTTGCAATGATTTTTGGCTTTGATTGTGTGAGAATTTTCGCATCAACATTTCAGATCACACTCTGTGATCCATCATCAGGATGAGAGAAGAGCTAAAGGAGAGAATGATGGATCATTCTCTCCTTTAGCTCTTCTCTCATCCTGATGATGGATCACATAGTGTGATCCGAAATGTTGATGCAAAAATTCTCACACAATCAAAGCCAAAAATCATTGCAAAGAACTATAGTTGCTACTGCATTTAAATTGACCTGTGGCGACCAATTTTTGGGTATATATTACCTAACACAAATCATATTATCCGATTTGTATTTATTTGGGTTGGGAATTTCTATGGAGAAATGTATTGACACCCAACCCAAAAAAAAGGTCAACTCATGATTTTCTCATTTTTGGGTGAATGCAAAATGCCACTTTTTTTATATCACCACTTTTTGTTCCATCATGATCCTGCGCATACCCTTGATGAAATGGTAAAAGAAAGAGAAATGGAAGAGATGGTTAGGAGTAGAAATAATAGGTTTCAAGATGAAGAAAATAAAGGTATGATTAATTTTATTGACATAGAATAAGAGGAGGATAAAGGAAAAAAAGGTAAGAAATAAATGCAAATGGAATTCATTGATTTCTATGAATTTGTTAATGTCGATTTGTATGCAAGTTTTGAGAATGATAAGGTGGAATGAGAATATGAAACATGATGTAGCCAAGTTAATTTCATGAGGGGAAGAAAGAGAGGAAGGATGAAGGAAGGAGGAGATAGGAATTTTCAAAGTAGGGTGAAGAAAAATAAGCAGGTAGATAAGGAGGAAAGATGGTTGAAGAACAATCACTGAATAATTTAAATATTCATGAGCTCCAAATCATGGAAAATTTATTATTACCTTGGGTGTTTTATGTAGGAGAATCCAAGGGTACCAAGAAATATTGCATCCCAAAAATATTTTATTTTAGTTTTTCTTTTTTTGTGTGATTTATTGTTTCGGGCTATTTTCCAACACTTAATTTGGGCATTCTCGAAGCTTGGAAAATATGATTTATTAAATTGGTTGAGAATTTTAATGTTTTAATATTATATATAGATCAAAATTGGGGCCAAATTAGTATTTCTCATTTTTTTTTTTATTAGTCCAAAAAAATGTAATGTGGAATTATAATTTGGTGCACATTAATGTGCTAAAAATGTCAAAACAAGAAAAATAGAAAACCCAACACCCGAGTTGGGAGAATTAAATTTTGTAATATTTAAAAGGGACTTGGAAGGGAATCTAGAGGCCCATTATCAACCATGAACCAATCATAGTTCCATGTTTATGATGGGGGGTAGAGGTGGATTTTTTGGCATTAATTTTAAGAGGAGTTACAAAGATGATTGCAATTTTTTAGTTTTTGCATGGATGTGGATTTCCAATGCCTCATTTTAGAGGCATTTGATGTATTTTATTGCTGCATTAGAAGGTTGAAATCCAACTCCCAAGATCTTGCAAGAAAAACATTGTTGAAGGGGTGCAATAGTGAGGTTACAAGAAGATTGTGAAGGAAGATTTTTGCAAGGCAAGGAAAAACCCACGCCTAGATTGGAGAGGTGATGTTGCTACTGATTTGGTGTAACCTATAGCTGATTATTACATTTTGGAATCAGAATGTAGCTGATTTTATGTCTTAAAAATTAGATTGAAAATAGTTGATCGTAATCTTACTTTTAGTTGTGAAGTTTTCTAGGTATTCTTTCTTGTAGATTTGATTTCAATTTTTCCTACGGATTGCTAGTAGCATGTGTTGCTATTGTGGCTACACATTGTATATAAAAATCAGATTATTCAATTTGAATGAAGAATATTTGGTTATATTTTCTATTGGAAACTTGTTTCAAATGATTTCAATTTGTGAAGTAAGGTTGTTGGTGGTGTTATGGCTACTTGGATGGGTTGTTTAACAAAACCTCCCATGTTTGTCTTGCATCAGATCTCAAAGGGTGAATTTTCCTTAACTACCTCAGGGATCAAATCTTAGGTGACAAGGTAAGGGGAAAAAGGAGTTTTTGTTTATATTTTATTTTTTATGAAAAATCAAAGGAAAAGAGTTTCAAAGACCAAAATAAAAGGTTGTAGAGGTCTCTTGAGAAAATTATCAAGCCCTCAACCAAGGATGACAATGCAATGCACAAACTTCCTTGCAACATGTTGTAGTCTCATATGGATGAAAGTTGAGTTTTCTTATAAAAACAATAAAGAACCTAATAACTATTTGATGAATAAAATTATCAAGAATGTACTAAGATAATAGAATAAAATAGATAAACGGGTGATCCCACAATACTGGTTTATAATTTTTGGCCAAACTAGACATTGAATTGATTTTTTCTAACTAAATCTTCACTTTTGGGAACCTATAGAAGCTAAACCGTGAGGAATTTGAAGATGATGCAAACTAGTGATTGGTGAAATTTTGTCTATATATTCTAAATATAGTTTTTTCAAAATTTTTGGAATCAAATTGTACTTATTTTTCCATCTCATTCGAAAACTTATTTATTTCAGTAAACGCCATTTTTAAGGAGTGGTGTGCACTGTATACAACATAATTTTTTTTCCATGAAGGATAAAATTCTATTTTTTTTGAATTTATATTTGTAACTATGATATATAATGCTTTCATTTGGTTTCATAGTGTTTTAATGAATATTTTTTCCTTAATCAAGTTTTGAAGTCAAACCAATTTCAACTCAGACATAGGTGGACTGTATACGACATAAATTTTTCTCTATGTATGGAAATTCAATTTATTTATTTTTAATCAAGGATTTCAATATCTAGTGCACTAATATATTTCAAAAAAAAAAATCATAATCTATTATTTTTCCACATGTGTAGAACAAAGAGCTTGATTTTTGGTGAAAACCCTACATTTAAAAGAAATAAAAATAAATATAATAATAAAATCAAATTTATTTAAAATTATATTTTTTGGGAAGCTTATAATAAGGAATTCATACTTTAAAAAAATAAATTTTAAATGAATTCATTTGATCCCCCAAAAGGTAAATCAAAAGCATTTTTTATCAACATTTTGATAGGTGTAAAGGAGACTCTGCTATAGGTATGGTTTAAAACTAGCAGGCTTCTATCCAAGGGGTTTTGATCTAAGGTGGTTTGATCAAACCCTCTTCAATTGGAATCCTTCAAATGGAAGATTTTAAGGCTTAAATCATTATATTTTCTAAAAATATGTGATTTCAGAAAAAATTAGAATCTCGAATAAATTGTAAACCAACCTTGTGGGATCACCCAAACAAGATAACATAAATTATCATAAATTAAATGAAATAAAATAGAAATGACGAAATGGAAAATAAGAAAGGAGACACTCACAAGAGGTCCACAGATGAAGCCTCTCCCCCACAAAGCTACAATTTCAATACCTATACACATAAAGTGAGAAAATGGTTGGGGGTGTTTTAAGGGCTTGTCTTAGTCAAACCCTACATAGGTGTTCCAACCTCCACGAAAAAATTAATAGATATACCTGAAAGAAAAAAAAAATAGATGAGATAAAGATAATAGACATGTTAGAATAATAATATTCTATAAAATTAAATAAGATAATGCAATGTAAAAATAATGCAGTTACCCTCCCTTTAGCAAGATAGTCATGCCAAAAGGAAGAGGATGCAACATACAAGACATACCAAGGGTGCCAAAGTGAAAGAACTTGAAAGAATGAGAGCAAGAGTGAGTAAAATGATTGAGAATGAAGAAGAATGAGAGAATGAGAAAGATAGGTTAAGATATATTGGAGGAATGATAAAATAGGAGGTTTGAAAGGGATATAGGCATGCAAATGGACATTTTCGACGTGCTTGCAAGCTATAGAGGTGTTCCACTTCACAAGCAAATGGGAATTGTGATATCCCAATGGCTACGTAATCATGATCTTTTCAGTATGTTTGTGTGGTGCATAGACATCTATGTGATGCATGGTCATCCATGAAAAAAGTTCCTTTTAATGATTGAGAATGAAAGGGATAAGGAAAAAATTAATCTTATATGAAGGGGATGTTGCATTATCAAATTTAGTTAATATAAATAGGAGGTTTATGGAATGTGAAATTACATAGGATACAATTTTTGGCATTAAATTTTTCTCCCACTTTAGTGAGCATTTGTATTTTAATAGATGTGAGCTAAAGTAGAGAGAAAGAGGTTGAAGAGAATATACCCAATATGAAGAGGACACAAGTCTTTGATCCAATAAATTCAATTGAAAGGTTGATCTAGGACATGAAGAGGACACAAGTCTTCTAGCTTGCAAATCTGATTGCAATCTCACAACAAACATACATTAGTTATGTTGATGGGTGTTTTAGCACTTTCTCAACAAAAGTAATGTGTAGGTGCATCACCTCTCTTGAAAGGAAACCTCTAAAAATAAGTTGCTGAAAATTACCCCAAGGTCTCTCGGGTGTCAATTCATGACTTGCTAGGAATATCTCAATGGTTTAAATGTAATTTTGTTGGTAATCACAAGGAATACTTACGAAAGTTAGGCCAAAGGAGAATTGGTTCAATTAAAGGATCTCTTAAGATGGAAATTCACTTGCACAGTTGTTGCAGGTTCAAACACCAGTCCGGAACTCCTATTTCAACTTCATATTTGGCTTTACAATGTGCAATAAACCTTAGCAGCATAGGTCATTTATAAAAATTAAAAAAAGGGGTAGGGAAGAGAAAAGGTTCCTAGATCTGAAACTAGCAATGAACAATGATCATGGAGGATTCTACTACAGACAACCTTCCTAAAATAGAATTTCACTTAACCAGATTATATCATAGTATCATAAAATTTGTGCAATCTTCAAGGGACTACAAATATTCAATCATTTATTCACCATAAGCATGAAAAAAAGATGAACTTTAGAGAAACTTTTAGTTTATGCCCAGACTAACTTTTCACAACTATTTACCATCAATAAACAACCAAAAGTATGGACAAAAAAGGGCCTATTTATAGTTTTCAAAAATAAAAATGAGTGGCCAAGATTTCATCTCATTGTGTGGCCAACATTAACTTTACACTAGGGTTTCACCTACCCAAAATATATAGCAATTTATAATTACAATTTGTCTTCTTGCCTATTTTATTTTTTATGGCAACACTGTAGCTCTTTTTTCCTTTAGTAGGTTGTTGTTTTCCCTTTTGGTTGTAGCTACATAGTGAGAAACTAATCATCTATTATGGGATTTCTATCTTCCTTTTGTAGTTTTGCATACTCCACAAATTATTTGATTAAGGGGTGAAGCTTATCCCACTCCAAGATATCAGATTGAAGCACTTGGAAGTTAAACTTCTTGGATTTGTAGGAAAGTGTGTTCCAATCTTCGTCATACTTGGTTGCATTCTACGCTACATGCTCTGACTGGGCAAAGGCACAAGTGAAAAAACCCATAAAATCCATTGTGACCTCGCTCGTGGTTCCTTCCTCCATCTTCTTATGAAAATGAGGCCTTATCCTCTTTAGATATATCTCAATAGTAGGCATGTCAAAATTTGTCATTAGTTTGAGGTATTCTTTGCATGCCACTCTAATCTCCTTGACCCAATCAATATCTTGCTCCATTTCATGGAGCACTTACTCTAATATTTTTTTTGTGATCCAGGCCTAATTTCCAAATCTCCACAAACCAAAGATCATTCTCATCCATTGTGAGCTCCTTATTTACTATTTTTCTAGGCAACTTGAGGATCACCTCAATCTTAGGATATGTGATCCTGTATATTTATGGGAAGTCAGTGCAAAATTTCCTTATATCCTCAAGATACTTCTGCACATCCAAAAATATTTTTTTTGTCCTAAAATCACATCCAATACCCATATTCCCATTATAGAGGACTTTCTTGAACCAATCTTCAATGGCCTTATTCCAACTCTTTCTCTTCTCCAGCTCATTGATATGCTCCTTTGATAGCAGTAATGGGGGAGACAATGATGTGGTGGGGAACTCATCAATTGAAGACCATTGTTGGATGTATGTCATTAGATCAACCACTTGTTCTTTCAACTCCTCCTTAGAGGTCTTATCCTTATTCATCTAGTGCACAATGGTGGTGTTGGATCCTTGGAAGTGAAATTTTTTTTTTTCCCTCGTCATTGTCCTCAGGTCGATGGTAGAGATATTATAGCTAACCCCCCTTTAACCATTACTAGGGTGGAAATTGCACCATCCTTGATCCAAAGGCATCCATGTTCAATTGAGATTTGAGCTTTGGCTTCTTTTTTTTCTTCGTGCTAATCTAGGCTCAAGCCAAGATGGCCTCTAGCCTTGCCTTCGAATCTGTTTGGGTTGGGGTCTTCTTTTATAGTTGCCTCCCAGGACACTTGAGCATATGAGCTTCCTTCTTTGGTGATTTTTGGTCACCCTCTTTCTCATGGCTGTGTTGTGTCTACAATGTGTTGTCACCTAAGGTCTCTTATTCTAGATTCTCCCCTTCTTCATCTAAATATTGAATAACTACTGTCACTTTTCTTGGGAATTCAACAACCACATGCCTTCGGGGGATGTCTTCCTTTTGGGAAGTCTTTTCTTCTTCTTCCTACCCATGCCTGTGTTCCTCATAATGCTCTAATTTTGGGCTTATTCTCATCTCAGCCTCCTCTTTAGGTTGGTCCTCTTCATTATTTTCTTTCTCTCCCTCTAGAGGAGGAATCTCTTCATCATGCCTCAGGATTTGATCTTGTTCCCCTATTGGAGGTTCTATGTCCTCCATTTCCTCATCAATATTCCCTTCTTTTGTGATGGTCTATTTCTTAGTCTCTTCCTCAACATCCTTGAATTTCTAGGTCAACTCCTTTTTGAGCTCGACATCAACAAACTCAGTGATGTACTTGGTGCCCAGTTCTTCCTCATCAAAGGATTATGCTTCCCCTTCCTCTTGGACTACCTCATTGATTATGAGATTCTTGTATATAGGATTCTCATGGTAGCAATTTTCTTCTTCCTCTAGTTTCTTGGCAGCCTCCTTTTGTTGCCTGTCCAACTCCTTAGATATTTGCATTATTGATTCCATTAAAGGGGGCTCAGTAGGAGGAGGAGGGATGAGAAGACTAGTTATGGCATGGGCTAGTGTGACTTTCATTGAGGGATTTTCCAACATCCCAAAAAGCTCAGAGGGCATGCTCTGCATATACTTAGTAAAATATTTTGGAAGGGTGAGAGCGCGCATTGTGGTTGTTGCAATAGAAATTAGAAAAGACAATGATGGGGACATTGATGAGGAGGAAAGTGGGGAAGTAGTGGCTAAAGAGAATTCCACAACTATAATTTGAGCCATAGGAGAGGTGGAGGCAATGTGGATGAAAATTTCCACTATGGGTGGAGAGGAGGAGATTGTCGCTTATGCAATAGGTGAGGGATTAATAGCGGTAGTAGTTGCATATGTAATAGGTGGGGATTTTGGTTGTTCTCCCTTGTGGAGCGGGTCTTATTGAATAGTGGGCATCCCTAGAAAACTATCTGACTTCTTTGATTTCTTTAGAGTTCCAACCTCTAAAGTCTTCTTTGAAGATTCCTTAGACTGAGGTTGGGGCTCAATAGCCTCCTTTCTCTTCTTTAACCTTGTGATGGGAGGATATGTCAAGGTCTCTCATGTCGAGGTGTCATCAGTAATGACATTGTAGGTTTCACCCTCGTGCAAATGCTCAGGCTCTAAAAATGTTAGCTCTACTCCTTGCCACTTCAATTGAGAAATTTTCCTATCAATCCATTGTTTTTTCCTTGCCTCCATAGGCTTTGTGATAATATCGAGGTAATTAAACTCCTCTTCATTCCAATATACCACTAGCAGTGGAAAGTTTCCAATGATATTATACCTCGGGTCCATCAATGTGCTTTCCTCTTCAACTAATTTCTCTGACACATGAAACAACTCAACCACCTTGATGAAGTAGGTCATCATGTGCATGTATTTCCACATACACACCTCCTTGTCATCCTTGCAATTGGACCAAAATTCCTCAACATTATGTAGGTGGGTGTATTCAACTATGACCATCTTCTTCAATTCATTATAGGGATCCATCTGTGGTCGGGTAGTATGGAAATGAGGTGATACTCCACTAGTTCCTTATCTGAATAATCTACACATTGAGAGGTGTCCAATTCATAATATCCCCAACCGAAGGAAAGGTGATAAGAAATCCCCACCTTACACTTGCTGATCAAGAGGGCGTCTGCATCCCGCAACTACCAGATGAAAGCATTGGCACTTTGTGAGACTCTCCTTTTGGGGTCACCCACGAGCAATCTGATGGTGTATCTTGCGAAGGTGTCATTAACTCTATTGTAACCCCTCTTGAAATTTGTGTATTTTAATTGAGGGTACCTATTATATAACTTTAGTACTATTTTTGGATCTAGATTTGGTGCTGCAAATAAACCCCTATATTGGGTATGGTCAGTAAGAAATTACACAAGGTATGATGTCATGTAAAACTTTTAATTTTTATTTACTGCTACAAATTTCTCATGTAGGTATTCATTGATCATTCTAGCCCAATAGAAATGTGTGTCTCCCTAGATGATTTCTTCAATGAAATTAAAAATCCACTCTTGGAAATAAGCCGAGGTTAGAAGGCCCATGACCCTACTCAAAAGAGTTACCAAGTCATGGTAATCTTTGAAAAATTCACTCTAGAAGAGTTCTTGGGGAACTTTATTGGCATTGCCCCTCTTGTATTTTAGCCAGTACTGGTCGATGAGCTTCTTAAGTTTGAGGGGATCTAAATCCCTCATCTTCTTATCATACTCCATGGAATTTTGCTCCATCTCGCTAAAGGTAGGGATGCAGAAGGTTTTCCCTATTGAATTGGCAGAAAATTCAGCTAATATGTTTCCATCCTTGTCCATTATTGTCCTGGTGTCTTCTTGGTTTGCCTCTCTATAGGCCATCACATTTTTTGGAGAAATGAGAGATGGTAGGAATCCTATAGCATTGGCCAATCCACTACTTTTTATTTTCCTAGCATTTTTTGTTTTAGGATTGAGCCTGAACCTTTGTTTGAATTCATCTATATCTATGTGTCCCAAATTAGTATCTCAGATCTCCTTCCATTCTGTGAGGGCCTTGTAATTAAGGGGATCCCCTTGGAACTTGTACTTCATCTGGTCTTTGTGATTTTCTTTCCTTTGTCCTTCTTTGTAGCCTCCCCTGAGGATCCGTCAGCTGGCTCCATATATCCTACAACCAAAGGAGCAGTAAATGATTCAAGCATAAAACCTAGGGAACATTTTCCAAAATCTTGCAAAATAGTGTTATATTGGATAAATCATCATTTCATAGTCCTAAAATATGCCTCAAATTATCATCATCATTTTACAGGGAGGGGTTCCAAACTTTTAGGCTCGAGGGACTGGACTTCCCTAGGAAGATGGTTGTTTGGAGTCTTTTGTTGAAAACAACCTTGGCAAGACAACAACCCACGAGACTTGTAGGGTTAGAGGATGGCAAGATACATAGACTGAAGGATGCAAAAGGACACTAACGATTAGTATTTTAGAATGAAAATGATGGAACGTTGGCCTGCTAAGGGAAACCCGTGACATCGGGTCTACAGAGGGCTACGACTATCCACTTTTGATTTGATCATTCTTTAACAATTTGGTGGTGAACGAAATGTCAAGTTCCTAAATGTGGGGAGACGGGGGCTGAAGGTCATTTGAGATGGCGAAATCCAAATGGAGTCCCTCATAAGGAAGTCCGCAAGACCTCACCCGCATGGCTCAAGACAATAATTTTTTTCGTGTTTTAACTCAAATGACACTTTCGGGGGTGGGATCTGATGGTCGAAGGGATGGCAGCAAACAACTATTTCAAATAGTGAGGAAGCAATGATTGATAACAAATGAAGGTCCACATCAGTGGGCCTGAAAAGGTCAAAGGATCACTCCTCCACTTGTCAATTTTACAAGCATTTTAAATGGAGGACTCAAAGGCGGGATCCAATTGGTGGAGAGACGATCCAAAGAGGTAATTTCAGAATGACGAAACCTAAGAGCAACTAGCAAGTGGAATCTTGAGTAGTTAGACCGAATGGGTTGCCAAACGTGCCATTTTTAATTTGTGAAACATTTGGGTTTGAATTTTTCAACCACACAGGCGGGATCCAATGGTAGGGAGGGCACAATGATATAGTCATTTGGAATGAAAGAGCCCAAAAAGGAAAAAATCACCTAGAATTATGTACAAGTAGACTCATGGGGGTCGATGGATGATCTCTTGATTTCATGGATTTGAAGGATTCGACAATAGCCAAGAGGAGGGGGCATCCCACATTGACAAACCCAACAAGGACGATGATTGATTTTGAAATTTTTACATTTACGTGGGAAACAAATGACTAAGAGGGTGAAGCAGGCTCATGGGGCATAAGCAACATGTTCAATAACATCAATGGGGGCCCCAAGTTTTGAAGGGATGCAAATCATTATTTTCAGTGTTTTTCAAATTTCCAACTCATGGGGTTTATAGGGAGACCATTCCTTCGGTTAGTTTTACCATTTTATTTGAGAAAATACTTTAATCCTTTATGATTTTGAAGGAAACTAAGACAGAGAGGAAAAATGGAAAATCTACTTGATGATCCCGCACTGAATACTAATGAAACTCCTCGAAATTGGCTAGATTCAGCAGATAGAGGTTGCAAGTGTGATGAAAACAACAATTGGGCTTTGACACTTCTCCTATGAAAGAATTTGGTGAAAATGATAGGTTGAGCAGGATATTTTTAGGGAATTTTAGCATTTAATTCCTTCATCAATGTTTGTACGGTGGCATTGAAATTTGGTGATTAGTCAATTCAAAAATGATCGTGGGAACATGGGACCTGCCAGGTAAGTGGCGGTCGGATGATAGCTATTAGGTTTGTTTAATGATAATCGGATGGTGCTGGAGGGTTCGAGTCTTGATGAGCAAAAAAATTTTTTCCAAAAGCTATGCAAAATGAAAGAAAGCCACTGAAAACCCAAAAGGGGTAGCTCGATAAGACGGGCCCGATAGGACCCAGGGACACCAATTTCAAAACACTAAGGAAAAAAACCAAGGATAATTTTCCAAGATTCCAAACTTTGAAAATTTGGGGGGTGGGGAAAATATGGTCAATTTAAGATGATTCTTTAGAATTCTTTGACCATCTAGAACATCAAAATTAGGGGCACACAAAATGAGGCAACGACAAAAGTGGCCTGGCAAGGCAAAGGAAAGAGAGGGTCCCCATTCTAAATGGGGCATGTATACTATAGGCACAACAAATAGAAACTTCGCTGGGAGAATGCTCCTAGAATTCTAATGATAAACATTCATGCGGAACCCAGAATCTCTAGTTTCACGAACCAGAAGCTAATTTCCAAGAGTGAACTAAGAAGCGTGTTGAGGAAGAGATCCTTGGTAGAATCATGGTACAATGTCATCATGGAAGTGTGTGCAAGGTGATTTCATTCCCTTTCTTTAGATATTATGCAAGAGACTACTCACTGAGCAAGCGAAAGCTACTCAAATTATCTAACCCCAAAAGTAACCTAAACATTGCTCTACTGCCAGTCAGGCATCCATAGCCTTGATAGAGTTATTGTTGTGACCCCATGAAAATAGCTCTACTACCAGCCAAGCATCCATAACCCGGGTAGAGATATTCATACACCCATACAATTGCATAATTTAACCCTTCCTTTCTTTTCTCTTTTGATATTTCTTTGAAGTACTTTCCTTTCTTTTGCTCAACTATGTAAGCATTGAAGCTCACTATGGGTTTGGAAATCACAGTGGCTAGTGGATCAGACTTAATATTTTTCACTTGCCCATCCCTCCTATCAATTACCACACAATTCTTTGAAAAAATTTAAAGTGTTTTTTTTGTATGATCCATGATAAGCTTAAAAATATTCAAACAAGGATGTAATCCTAAGTTAGCCCAGAGTTCAGAGGAGGAAATCAACTCCTGGGATGTTAAAAAATTGATAGTTAGGAATGAAGGCTTATCTAGAGAACAAATAAGAGTGAGTAGTAGAGTGAACCATTTGTCAAGCCGAGCATGGCCACCATGACAAGAACAAAGACACCCTCAACCTAGCCAAAACAGCCGAGGGATGAGCAAAACCAAAAGCAAGAGAAAAACAATAGAACAAAGGAAAACCTAACCTAACCTATGCACAAATATTTACAAAGGATGAGCTTCAATAGCTCAAGGGAGGAAATAATGCTTGAGGTGCTACCCATTGACAGGAAATTAGACGTCTTCACTAGTTAAGGTCTTGAGGTGAAAATAATTATCTTTAAGGGAGGGGCCAAACCATAGCTTGTCGAATTTTTCATGTCCCCCTTTCTTTTCATGGGTTTTGTCTTGACATAGGACCAGATCAACAATTCTAAAGGCCTTTACTTTGGCTCAGAAATCGAACCATCTCTTGATGATGCCTTGATGTTTGGATAAATTTTCAATAGCACAATCACAAACTTCTTCCAAGTGGAGGAGCTCAGCTAAGCGAGCCTCACTTTGATCCCCTTCTTCATAGAAATTTTTGATGAATTGGAGGGTGGGGATTTTTAGACGAATTGGGAACACAAACTCAAGGCCATAGATGAGGTGTAATGGGGAATCTCCCAAGGTAGCTTTATGACATATACAATCTACCCAAAGGGTGAAACAAAGTTGGGTATGCTAGTCCTTGGGATTTCTATCAAGCAGCTTCTTGATGACAGTGATTAGATTCTTGTTGGTGGATTCAACAAGGCCATTACCTTGGGGATAGTAGTTGGATGAGATTTTGAGGAAAATACCATGATCAAAGGCCCAACTAGAGAATTTTAGGGAGGCAAAGAGTGGGACCATTGTCACAAATGAGAGCATAAGGGAAACCAAAGCAATTTACAATAAAACTTTCCAAAAAATCATCGACTAATTCTATAGTACATTGCCTACATGCAACAAATTATATCCATCTAGTACAATAATTAGAGTTTGTTTAGAATGTACCTATGAATCACAGAAGATGGTGGGCTTACCAAACCATTGAAGTCTAGACCTCATTACACAAATGGTCTTACCTCCTAGACTAGTTGTAGTGGGACAACAATGTTCCTCTCTCTGGTTGCAGTGGTTTGGCAAACATGGCATGCCCGAATGTGGTTGTAAGCATCCTTGAACACTGTGGTTCAATAGTATCTCATCCATAGTATTTGATGAGTTGTAGAGGGACTAGACCTATGACCAGTACCAAATTTTTCATGGAATTCTTTCAACACATGCATTGCTTCCTCCTTACCCAGGCATCTTAGATAAATTCCCTCATGATTTTTCTTATATATTATGGATCCTTGAAACATGTAACTACTACTCTTAAGCCTAAGGGCATGTTTTTGGACTCCCTACAAGCAAGACAAACATTTTTGGTTCAAAAAGTAATAAAAAATATCATCGTGCCACTCACCTGGGGAGACATCTTCAAGTTGATATTGCTAAACTATAAGCTTGGGCCCAACTCTAGCTATCATTTGGGTGAATTCCTACCCTCTCACCAATTTCATTGGCTGGATTACCATGTCATACTCTTGCAGTAGAGTAACCCACTTTACTCGTCTTTCTCCCAGTTCATTTTGCATCAACAACATCTTCACTGTTGGATCAGGCACTATAATAAACACCTTGTTTTGCAAAATTTAGTGTCTGAACTTCTTGAATCCTCTGACAAGGGCATATGTCTACTTCTCCAAATTTTGATATCTCAGCTTAGCATCTTTTAACGAAGCACTCATAAAGGCAATTGGTTGCTCATTTCCATCATCATCTTTTTGAGTCAATATGTTGGCACATGAGTGATCTAAAGCGAATGAGTAGATATAGAATGACTTCAAGTAATCAAGATTGAATAACATGGGTGCATCCGCAATGGATTTCTTGATTTATTCAAAGGCTTGTTGTACCTCTATAGTCCACTCAATTTTGGAATCTTGCTTCAACATAGCATTGAGTGGCTTGACAATTTCAGCGAAGCTTGTAATAAATTTTCTGAAATTTTTTATCTTTCCAAAGAAATATTTCAGTTATTTCTTACTACCTAGAAGTTGAATCTTCATTATGGCTTGGATATGCTTGGGGTCTATGGAGATCCCTTTCTCTGAGAGTACATGTCCTAGCAACTTTCCCTCGGTGACTCCAAAGATACATTTCTTTGGATTTAAGGAAATGCCAAATTCTTTGCATTTTTGGAAGACCTTACATAAATCAGAGACATGATCTTCCCTAACCTTTGAAAATACCATAAGATCATCCATATAGATGATGATGCACTTACCAATGATGTCCCTGAAGGCAATTTCCATAGAACGTTGGAAGGTGGTGCCTGCGTTGATCAATCTAAAAATCATTCTTTAGTATGCAAAGGTTCCCCACTTGGTGGTGAATCTCATTTTATTCCTATCCTCATACTACACCATTACCCGATTGTATCTAGAATACTTGTCTAGGAAGGACATAATTTGAGAGTCATTAACTATCTACAATACCTCATCCAATGAAGGCACAAGATAGTTTCCCTTTTTTGAAGCTCTATTCAAATTGCAGAAATCAACACACAACCTAATTTCACCATTCTTTTGGTGGACAACAACTTCTACACTTCCTTGTAAATGATTGGCTCTAACAAAGCATTAACAAGGTGCTACCATTATAAAAATGGCCTAACATCTAGTCTAAGAGGGATAGTGTGTGTGATGATTGATGTTTTGTATGTTTTTAGATCCTCATAGCTCCAAGAAATGGCATCATGGTACTACTACAAAGCATCAATGATACCCTTCATTTCTTCTAGTGTGGACACCTTAGCAATGAACACATTCTTTGCATTCTCGGTTGTTCTGAGATTATGGGTATCACATTGATTGTTGATGGAGTCCTTTTCTTGCTTATGATGATCTCTAATCAGATCTATGTCAAATATTCATTCTAGCTAGACCATTCCTCTAGGAATAGTGTTGGTCTTGAGGTTGGTGACTCCTTTTGTATCTAGCTTAGCCTCTTCGGGCTCAACTTCATCAATTATTTGGGCTACAAAAACATCAGATCTAGTGATGAAATCTAGGATGTTCTTATCATCATTGAACACTTGGAAGTTAGCCACATTGTTTGGTATAGACATGATAGAGGTGAGCTCAACAGTGAATCTCTTGAGGCCGAACAACCAAAAGGGTTGCAGGGTACTAGCCGCTTGGGCTAGGGCATTAGTATTGTAGTTATGAGAGTGTGGGATCAATTGAATGTTAAACACATCTAGAATTTCTAACAAATCCCATACCCTATGTATATAGCTGGTTAGTCTCTAGTCATAGCAAGAGTAGAGTTTTCTTACTTGTTTCATGACTAACTCTGAGTCTCTAACAACTTGCAACATTTTGACCTTCTTCCTTAATGCCATTAGGAGGCCAAGGACTAACGCCTCATCCTTTGCTACATTTTTTGTACAATTAAACTAAAGCCTATGAGTAGCAAAATACAACTTACCTCTAGGGTTGATCAACTCAAAGTTGGCCCTAATTCCTTGCTTGGATTTGGATCCATCAAAGTGTAGAGTCCAGAATTTGGAGGACTTGATTTTTGTTTCTGATGGTGGTCTTACTTCAGCAACCTTAGTATGTGACAAAATTTTAGAGTGGCTCTGGTTTGGCGATGCCGATTGAGCCTCCTCCTTAGGAGTGAATTGTTCATTAATGTGTTCAGTTATTGTTTGGCATAGGCAACATTCAAATTTCAAATCTACAACATTATGTACATTGCACCAACTAGGAAATAGGAGTTCCTAAAAATTCATTCTAGCCCCCAAACTAAGCTGATCTTGCACACATTTTCCACGAAAGCTTGGAAACCATCTAGCAACCTAAGGTTTACATCTACACAAGAATCCTCATTGTCTGATTCAATTAACATTTTTTTTCTCTTAGGAGTGTGGGAAAAACCGATAGGCGAATTGCACAATACAAGAAGGACCTCCTTGGTTGCATCTTCTTCATAGCATTCTTTTTCATTTGAATATGACACGGGGCAGTAATTCCCTAATTCCATTTCAACAAACAATGCTTCATTCATGTTGTATTTTGTAATCATGAACTTCATGCATGGCTCTGGATCTATACAGACTTGATTTGGCATCCCTTTCCATGGTAGCCACAAGTGGGAATATTCTATGGCAACATATCCATTCAATGCTCAAGTGAAATACCTTCCTAAGATAATACCATAGGTGTCAGGGATATCATAAACTCAGATGTCAAATTTTTGTTGTATCCTTGGATCAATAGCAATCTACATGGGTATTCTATTGATCTCGCCAACTATATTGATATCAATTTTATCAAGTTGTGTCACTTTGTGTTGAGAAGGAGTTGGAACTATTCCCAAATTCTTGCACACTCTTAAGGGAATGACGTTGGTGAAGGCTCCTAAATCAAGCAAACAATTGTGAAGATTCTTCCCAAATATTCTGATGGTGGTCAAGAAGGGAGGGGTTTCCAATTTTCCTTGAAACAACCCTTTGGAGATGTCCATTTGGGCAACTTGTCCTTTTCTCTTATCATTTCCTTTTCCTTGAGTTTGGGCTTGTTCCATTTCCTTGGTGGGTTGTTTGTTTGTTTGTTGATTTGAAGGCAGGTCCACTTTCTTATTGAAAACTTGTCAAATAATAGGCTTGTTCTATGAATCCTCAAAGGAGACCCTCTTGGTGGGTGCTTCCTAAGTTGACTTGGATGAAGGGGTCCCATTGATCATTTTGAAAAAGGTGTTCCTAATGGCTGGGACCTTGAGAAACTCAAAGGAAGACACGCTAAACTTGACCTTCTTGAATTCCTCTATGGTATATTCTCCCATTTGCTCAATTTCAACATCACAAGGGGTATTTTGGGAGGAGCTAGTGGGTTGGCTTTGGTTTTGACCCTACTGCCTATTCTTGTTGAAGTATCATGAAGATACGTGAGGATATCTTGGGTTATTTCTAGCATGTAGGTCAGGAGGAGTGATAAAGTTTTTAGGTGGGGTGGAGGTCGTGAAAGGACCACCAACCTGACCACCCATCTGCCTATTTCTTAAATCATAAGGTGTATTCCTTTGGTGAAAAATTTGAACTTCATCTTCCCTTGGCTCTTCTTCATCTACTTGACCATTATCTATTGAATTGAAAATTTGAGCCAAAATACTTTAGGTACTTATCTCATCTGCCTTGTCATTGTTTGTGGTGACATCCTCCTTTTTAGGCACATTGCACTCAACCTTCAGGAAAGGGACCTGGTTGACCACCAACACCGAAGAGTTGTATGGTTCAGAAGGGACAATGTCTTTGCATCCCAAGTTGTTAACAACAATTTGAACTTCTATCTGGAAAATTTCAGCAACCGTCTAGAATTTTGAATGATCTAATTCAAAATGTCGGATCATCTTATGGATGCGAAACCAACCAGACAAGGCAACCTCAACCAGGTATACTTCACTTGTGGTTTTTTCATTTTTGTTGGGTTGGTCAAGGGGCATAGCAATGCCACCATTGTTTGGCCTTGTGTTCCAAATTGATTTTGTCTTTGGGAAGGCCTTTTGTCAAAATTTTTCCCCGAATTCTTACTTCTTTCATAATTTTGTCTAAAATATGTGTTGGCATCATGATTGTCATGGTCGTTGTGGTTGTCACAGTTGAGGTTGGCCTGGATGCTTATTTATGGGGCATGCAACTGATTATTTTGATTCCTTAGGTGAGTTATCTCCATAGACATTTTCTTAATCATTTCCATTAGCTCATTGATCTGGTCCTTCTCCTCATTATTTGGCTACAAGGCTGAATTCTAAAGGAAAACAAGTTGCACTACTAGCTTATTTTGGTGAGTGGGTGGGAACTTAGAAGCTTGAAGGTATGTCAAAACTTGGGGTGGTTGAGCATGAACTTGATGCTACTGGGGCTACAAATAGTGAGGAACCAGGGGCACCTGGTTCATAGGCTGCCTTGGATGAGGCACTATGGGAAAATGTGGCATTGGATTCATAAGGTTTATCTAATGCTGTAGAGAGTGAGTAAGTACTTGAATCTAGGTGGGATGAGCAACCTGCCCCAAGGAGGGTAACGAGCTGAAAATATTTTTTCCCCAAGTCAGTGTTGGTTATGATAGCCTCCACATAGGCATCGACCAGTCTAGTGGGAGCTGGTCACATCTTTTTCACCAATGTTGTGGTGAGGTTATCCAATGTTGCACAATAAATAGGAAAATTAGCAACATCATTGAATGCACATGGGGATTGTAACCTGGTGTATGCTTGATGGAACCGGTCATTAAAGGAGATGATTGGTTTGTTAATCTCCCTTTAGACAGACATAAACTAATGATACAATTTTGAAGGGTTGATTGGGATCTTGAAATTTTGTAGGAAAGCATTCTTTAGAAGGTCCCGTGTATTAATGGATCTTGTAGGAAAGTGGATGTACTAGTGAAAGGCCTCCTCCCCCAAGGAGTAGGGAAATTTCCAACAAGCAACGTCTTCATGTATGATCTGCATATACTTTAGGGCTATCTGAAAAATCTTAATGTGTTCTTTTGTTGTCCTTTGCGAGTCCTGAAGGTTGAACTTAGTGCAAAAGCCCTTTGGGTTCTTTGGAATATTATGGTAAAGGTTGAAAGCCAGAGGAGACAGATTGTTTCCTAACCACACCATGGGAGGTGGAGGTGGAGGAAATTACACCAGATTGAATTGGGGCTGCAAAGGGGTAGTGACAGCTATAGGAACAATGCCCAAAAAGGGAGCTATATTGGGCTGAAAGGCAATGCTTAAGTTGTGGGAAGCGACAACCTGGAAGGCTATTTAAAATGGGTGAGAAGAGAGATGTGCTGCCAAGGGTGAAGGAGATGGCAAAGGTGAATGGAAGGAAAGAGAGGATGATGGTGAAGGTGAAATGGGCTGGTTAGATGCCCAAACTAAATTTGCACAACTGTTTACCATCAATAAACAACCAAAAGTATGGACAAAGAAGGGCATCAACACAAAAAAATACTTCAAATTCAGTGAACAACATTAACTAATCTATCGACAACATACAAAACTGAAAACAACAAAGTAAATCTACTCAGATTAACTAACTATGGGAGAAGAACCATGTAACATGCAATTGAAACTCAAGAATCCACCAAGAGCCAATGAACTATTAATATTTCAGCAGCATGCCTTTACAACAACTTAACTCTCTTAAAATGAGAGGAGAGCCCTATTTATAGCTTTCGAAAATCAAAATGAGTGGCCAATATTTCATCTCACTATGTGGTCAAGATACACTTTACACTAGGGATTCACCTACCCCAAATATATAGAAATTTAAAATTAAAATTTTTATTCTTGCCTATTTTATCTTTTATGGTAGCATAATAGCTATTTTGTCCTTTAGCAGATTGTTGTTTTCCCTTTTGGCTATAGCTACATAGTGAGAAACTCATCATCTATTATGGGCTTTCCAACTTCCTTTTGTAGTGTGGCATACTCCATAAATTTTCCAATCAAGGGATGAAGCTTATCCCACTCCAAGATATCAAATTGAAGCACATGGAAGTTCAACTTCTTGGATCTATGGGTAAGTGTGTTCCAATCTTTGTCATACTTGGTTGCATTTTGTGCTACCTACTATGACTAGGCAAAGGCATGAGTAGCAAAACCCATAAAATCCGTTGTGAGCTCGCCTATGGTTTCTTCTTCCATCTTCTTATGAAAATGAGGCCTTATCTTCTCCAGACCTATCTCAATAATAGGCATGTCAAAATTTGTCATTATTTTGAGGTATTCTTTGCATGGCACTCTAATCTCCTTGACCCAGTCAATATCTTGCTCCACTTCATGGAGCACTTTCTCTAATAATTTCTTTCTATGACCTAGGCCTAATTTCCAATTCTCCACAAGCCAAAGATTATTCTTAGCCATTATGTGCTCTTTCTTTACTATTTTCCAGGAAACTTGAGGATCATCTCAATCCTAGGATTTGGGATCCTATATATTTCTGGGAAGTTAGTGCAGGTTTTCCTTATTTCCTCAAAATATTTCCGCACATCCAGAAACTTGTTTTTTGTCCTAACAACACATCCAATACCCATATTCCCATTATAGAGGACTTGCCTAAACCAATCTTCAATGGCCTTAATACAACTCTTTCTTTTCTCCAGCTTATTGATAAGCTCCTCTAATAACAATAATGGGGGAGCTGACGATGTGGTGGGGAGCTCATCAGTTGAAGACCATTGTTGGATGTACATCATTAGATTTGCCACCTGTGCTTTCAACTCCTCCTTAGAGGTCTTATCCTTATTCATCTGGTGAACAATGGTGGTGATAGATTCTTGGAGATCAATTTTTTATTCCCTCGTCGTTGTCCCTAGGTCGATGGTAGAGATATTATAGCTAACCCCCCTTCACCCTTTATCAGGGTGGAAATTTGCACTGTCCTTGATCTGAAGGCATCCATGGTTAGCTAAGATCTGACCTTCTGCTTATTTTTCTTCTTCGTGCTAATCTAGGCTCAAGCCATGATGGCCTCTAGCCTCACCTTCAGATCTATTTGGGTTGGGATCTTCTTTTCTAGTTGTCTCCCGAGCCACTTAGGCATCTGAGCTTCCTTATTTGGTGATTCATAATCACCCTCTTTCTCATGGGTGTGTTGCGTCTACAATGTTTTGTCGCCCAAGGTCTCTTCTTTTGGCTTCTCCCCTTCTTCTTCATCTGAATCTTGAATAACTACTATCAATTTTATTGGAGATTTAGAAGCCACATGTCTTTTGGGGGTTGTCTTCCTTTTTAAAATTATTTTCTTCTTCTTCCTACTCATTCACATGTTCCTCATAATGCTTCAATTATGGGCTTCTTCTCATCTTAGCCTCCTCTTCAAGTTGGTCCTCTTAATTCTTTTCTTTCTCTCCCTCTAGAGGAGGAATATCTTCATCATACCTAGGGCTTTGATCTTGTTCCCCTATTGGAGGTTTGATGTCCTCCATTTCCTCATTAGTATTCCCTTCTTTTGTGATGATTTGTTTCTCAGTCTCTTCCTCAACATCCTTGAATTGTTTGGTCAACTCCTTTTCAAGCTTGGCATCAACATCCTCCATGATGTACTTGGTGCCTAGTTCTTCCTCATCGAAGGATTTTTCTTCCCCTTCCTCCTAGACTACCTCATCGATTATGAGATGCTAGTATATACGATGCTCATGGTAGCCATTTGCTTCTTCCTCTAGTTTATTGGCGGCCTCCTTTTGCTGCATGTCCAACTCCTTAGATATTTTCATTATTGCTTCTATTGAAGGGGGTTCAGTAGGAGGAGGAAGGACGGGAAAACCATTTATGGCATGGGCTAGTGTGGCCTGCACTACGGGATTTGCAAACATCCCAGAAATCTCAGAGGTAATTCTCTGCATATACTTAGTCAAAGCTTCTAGAAGGGCGAGAGTGGGAAATGTGGTTGTTGCAATAGCACTTGAAAGATACAATGATGGGAACATAGATGAGGAGGAAAGTGGGGAAGTAGTGGTTGAAGAGGAGTCCACAACTATAATTTGGGCCACAGGAGAGGTGGAGGCAAGGTGGACGGAAATGTCCACCATGAGCGGAGAGGAGGCAATTGCCGCTTGTGCAATAGGTGAGGGAGTAACAATGATAGTAGTTGTAGATGTAATAGGTGGGGATTTTAGTTGTTCTTGTCCCTCGTGGAGCAGGTCTTCTTTTATAGTGGTCATCCCTGGGAAACTACCTGATTTATTTGATTTCTTCGAAGTTCCAACCTCTAAAGTCTTCTTCAAAGATTCCTTAGACTGAGGGGTGCTGGCAAGAAGTCGAGTCCACTTTTTGGCCAAAATGTAGGTGTTTCCCTTGATTTTCAGAGTTTGACACATTTGACCTTAAAATTTGAAGCACTTAGAGATGAAATATTCAAACAAGTCACCAATCATAAAATTTAGTACTCAGAGTCTAGTTTCCAAATATGTAATTTATTTCAATACCCACATTGTACAAATTAAGTTTCAATAGGCTTTTGTGAAAACCACTATTTAAAAACCATTTTTTTTTACCATACCATGCACGTGTACGACATCCATATTTTGACTTAAATTATCATATTTTTCTAAATCCTTTTGGGAAAAGACTTGTGACTCACTGAAGCGTGCCCTAGATTTTTTT
This sequence comes from Sequoiadendron giganteum, assembly GCA_007115665.2. Classification (NCBI taxonomy): domain Eukaryota; kingdom Viridiplantae; phylum Streptophyta; class Pinopsida; order Cupressales; family Cupressaceae; genus Sequoiadendron; species Sequoiadendron giganteum. The sequence goes on from CM021103.1 coordinate 325,024,296, forward strand.
TTGTAATTTTTTATTGAATATTTTTTTTTTGTTAATTTTTTATCAGGCATATTTGTCGTTTAGAAAAATCGTCATGTACGACATGCATAAGATGACCTAAAGTTATCATTTTTTGCATTTTTTTTTTAAATTGAAAAGAATTGTCTGAAGTTTTCCCTTGTGCAATCCATTCGTCAAAATATTATGTTGATCAAAAGTTATTAAGATAGTAAAAAACACTGATATTTAAAGTTTATGGACCAATTTCATCAAAAATTAATTGAAAAATAGAAAAAATAATCCAATTGTAAAAAAATTTCATATTTGGAATCTACATTGTCTCATCTAAAATGGGTTTTAATTTCGTCGAAAAATTCTGCAAAAAAGGGCATCAGCCATATGCCCAAACTCGGTATTTTTTTGTGACATTGCTAGGACCTTCAACTTGCAGGTCAAACCAGGTCCAAAGCTTAGGTTCGGGTCCCCAAGCCTTTTCACAAACTGAAAAACAAAGCAAAAACCCAACCAAAAATTAAAATTTTAAAAAATGGGATCCCGTTTCAAAGAAATTTTTTTTATGAATTTAAAAAACTAGATCCCGTTTCATTATTTTTTTATTTTTTTATGAATTTAAGAAATGGGATCCCATTTCAAAACAAGATCTCGTATTTTAAAAAGAGGGATCCCGTTTCTTAAATTCATAAAAGAATTATTTTTTATGAATTTAAGAAACGGGATCCCGCTTTTTAAATACAGGATCTCGTCTCTTAAATTCATAAAAAAAAATAAAAAATTATGAAACCGGATCCCATTTTTGGATCAGGGTCCCAAACCTAAACGAGATCTCATTTATTAAAAATGGGATCTTGTTTTTTGCAAGCCGATTTCATTTTTTGGCTAAGGCAAAAACTTCCACATTTCTTGGACTCATCTTTGTGCTTCTACCCTGAGGCTGGGGCTCAACAGCCTCCTTTCTCTTCTTTGGCCTTGTGATGGGAGGAGATGTTGAGGTCTCTCCTTTCGAGGTGTCATCAACAATGACACTTTTAGTTTCACCCTCGTGCGGATGCTTGGGCTCGGTAAATGTTAGCTCTACTCCTTTCTACTTCAACTGAGAAATTTTCTTGTCAATCCATTGTTTGGTCCTTGCCTCGATAGGCTTTGTGATAATATTAAGGTCATCGACCTCCTCTTCATTCCAATATTTCATTGGCAGTGGAAATTTGGTGACAAAATTATACCATGGGTCCATCACTGTGCTTTCTTCTTCAACTACTTGCTTCGGCACAAGAAACAACTTGACCACCTTGATGAAGTAGGTCATCATGTGCATGTATTACCACATACGCACCTCCTTGTCATCCTTACAATTGGCCCAAAATTAATTGACATTATGTAGGTGGGTGTATTCAGTTACGACCATCTTCTTCAATTTACCATAGGGATCCATTTGTTGTTGGGCAGTATGGAATTTGAGGTGATATTCTGTGAGTTCCTTATCTATATAAGCTGCACATTGAGAGGTTTACAGTTCATACTATCCCCAGCTAAAGGAAAGGGGATAAGGAATAATTTCCTTATGCTTGCTACTTAAGAGGGCATGTGCATGTCACAACTACCATGAGAGTTCAAGCAACACCATCCAGTCATTTGGGTATTGGGGTAACTTGTATTGGTTTATCAGAGAATCCTTCAGCTTGGATGTAAGTGAATTTTGGAAATTGTATGAATAGGAATCCAAACTGATAGATGAAACCATTGGCACTATGCAAGACTCTCCTTTCGAGGTCACCCCTAAGCAATTTGATGATGTATCCTATTAAGGCATTGTTAACTCTACAATAATACCTCTCGAAATTTATATAATGTAATTGAGGGTACCTATCATATACCTTTAGTACTATTTGTGGATTTGGATTTGGTGTTGTAAATAAACCCCTATATTGGGTACGGTCAACAAGAAAGTACACAATGTATGATGTCATGTAAAACTTTGAAGTTTTCTTTACTGCTACAAATTGCTTGTGTAGGTAGTTGCTGATCATTCCAGCCCAATAGAAATATGTGTCTCTTTGAATGATTTCTTCAATGAAATAAAACATGCACTCTTAGAAATAAGTCAAGGTCGAAGTCCCATGACCCTGATCAGAAGAGTTACCAAGTCATGGTAATCTTCGAAAAAATCACTCTAGAAGAGTTATTGGGGCACTTTTTCGGCACTACCCCTCTTGTCTTTCAGCTAGTACTAGTTGATAAGCTTCTTTCATTTGAGGGGATCTTCATCCCACATCTAGTTTTTGTACTCCATGGAATTTTTCTCCATCTCGGTGAAGGTAGGGATGCAAAAGGTTTTCCCTATTGACTTGGTGGATAAGTTAGCTAATATGTTTCCATACCTATCCATTATTATCCTAGTGTCTTCTTGGTACACCTCTCTATAGGCCATCATAATTTTAGGAGCAATGAGGGCTAGTGGGAATCCTGTAGCCTTGGCCAATCCACTATTTCTTATTTTCTTGGTGTTTTCTATTTTAGGATTGAGCCTGACCCTTTGTTTGAATTCATCTATATCTATGTGTCTCAGATTAGTATATGAGATTTCCTTCCATTTTGTGAGGACCTTGGAATTAAGGGGCTCCCATTGGAGCTTGTACTTTATCTGGTCTTTGTCTTCTTGTCTCGAGGTGCCTTCATGATTTTCTTTCCTTTGTCCTTCTTTGTAGCCTCCCTTGAGGATCTGATAGCTAGCTCCATATATCCTACAACCAAAGGAGTAGTAAATGATTCAAGCATAAAACCCAAGGAACGTTAGCTAGAATCCTACAAAACAAAGTTATATTGGATAAATCATCATTTCATAGTCCTAACATATCCCTCAGATTGCAATCATCATTTTATAGGGAAGGGTTTCAACATTTTGGGGTTGGGGACCAGACTTCCCTAGGAAGATGGTTGTTTTGGAGTCTTTCATTGAAAACGACCTTGACAAGATGATGACCCATAGACATCTTCCCACCACACAAGACCTACAAGGTTAGAGTACAACAGGATATGTGGATCAGAGGATGCATAAGGACACTAGGGATTAGTATTTTAGAACAGTAATGAAGGCATGACGGCCCACTAGGGGAAACCCATGGCATTAGGTCCATAGAAGGCTACAACTATCCACTTTACATTTGATATTGATTTAACAATTTAGTGGCGAATGGAATGAAAGGTTCCACAGCACGGGGAGACGAGGGATGAAGGCCATTTGAGACAATAGAATCCAAACAGAGTCCCACAAATGGAAGTCTGCAGGACCTCACCCGCATGGATCAAGATAGTGATTTTGTTTGTGTTTTAACCCGAATGACACTTTCGGGGGTGGGATCTGATGGTCAAAGGGATGACACCAAATGACCATTTGAAATGAAAAGGAAGCAACAACCGATAATAGATGGAGGTTTGTATCAGCGGGCTTGAGAAGGTCGAAGGATCACTCCTCCACTTGTGAATTTTTCAAGCCTTCTAAATGAAGGACTCAGAGGAAGGACCCGATGGGCAGAGAGATGAGCCAAAGAGGCTGTTTAAGAATGGAAAAACCTAAGAGCAACTATCAAGTGGAATCCCAAGTAGTCAGACTCGATAGGGCCACCGGACATGCCATTTTTAATTTGTGAAACGTTCAGGTTTGAATTTTTTCAACCACAGAGATGGGATCCAATGGTCAGGAGGGCACTATGAGTTAGTTGTTTGGAATGGTGGATCCCCAAAAGGTGAAGCACACTTGGAATTCCACACAAGAAGACCCACGGGGCTCAATTGATGATCTCTTGATTTCATTGATTTGAAGGTTTCAACAGTAGCCAAGAGGAGGGGCCATCCCGCGGTGATGGGCCAGACAAGGACAAAGCACAATTTTGAAAGTTTTATGTTTATGCAGGAAAGGAACAACCGAGAGGGTGAAGCAAGCCTGTGGGGCATGAGTGACGTGATCAAGAATAGAAATGGGGGCCCCAAGTTCCGAAGGGATCCAGATCATTATTTTCAATGTTTTTCAAATTTCCAACTCATGGGTTTTACAGGGAGACCATTCCTTCACTTATTTTTAACATTTTATTTGAGCAATGACTTTAATCCTTTTTTATTTTGAAGGAAACTAAGATGAAAAGGAAAAATCGAAAACCTACTTGACGATCCCATGTTGAATACTGATGAAACTCCTTGAAATTGGCTAGGTTCGACAAATAGAGGTTGCAGGTGTGACGATGACAATGACTGGTCTCTGACAATTCTCCTACAAAAGAATTTGGTGAAAATGACAAGTCGAGCAGGATATTTATAGGGAATTTTAGCATTTAATGCCTTCATAAATGTCTGTATGGCGGCACAAAAAATTGGTGATTAGTCAATTCAAAAATGGTCACGGGAACACCAAGACTCGCCAGGCAGGTGACTGTCGGATGATAGCCATTAGATTTGTGCAAAAATAATTAGACAACATTGGAGGGTTCGAGTCTCAACGAGCAGATTTTTTTTTGCCAAAATTCATGCAAAACAACACCGAGCCACCGAAAACCCAAAAGGGGGGGCCAATAGGACCCAAGGATGCAAGTTTCAAAACACTAAGGCAAACAACCAAGGAGACTTTGCAAAGATTCTAGACTTTGAAAAATTGGGGGAGAGAAAAATATGGTCAATTTAATATGATTATTCAAAATTCTTTGACCATCTAGGACATCAAAAATAGGGGCATGCAAAATGAGGCAACAACAAAAGCAACCCGACGAGGCAAAGGAAAGAGAGGGTCCTCATTCTGAATGGGGTGTGTGTGCTATAGGAGCAACAAGTTGTAGACAAACATGTTAGGAGAAAAAGTGAAAGATAAATGTGATTGAATATGATTGGATAAAAATATATTGCTGATAGGTATGGCTAGAAAGTTGTGCTATATTAGAGACCATATAACAAGTAGATATAAATATGTGTGATATAAACAAACCTTGCAAAGGAGGAGAATCCCTATCATAAAAGGACAAGTTATAGAAACAAACCCTACAAGGAGGAGAACCCCTATCAAAAAAAGATGAGTGATAGAAACAAACACCATAAGGAGGAGAACCCCTATCACAAAAAGACAAGATCATAAGACAAGTCTAGTTAGATTTCCCTCGAGATAGATAATGAGATCATAAGATAAATATTTTGAATAAAATAGAAATAAATAATTGAATATGATAGCCCCCATTAGAATGAGGTGTGCTACACAAAGGAGAATAGGTCCTTTTAAGGAGATGAAAGATACAGAGATGTATCATCGAATACATCAAAATATGTATTCATGGAATTTTATCATTTGAGGGATAACACATAGAATCTATAACATAAAAAGTAGAGATAAAGAAGAAAATAGCATAGGGGATCCAATTATATGTTTTAAAATTGATCATAAATATAAATATAAATAGATCAGGTAAATTATATGAACTATCATCACTCCCCAAATAGATTGGAATGAGAAAAAAATAGAATGAAGACAAAAAATCTAGGTCAACATGGGAGAGGCCTAATTACCCTAACACTTTGCATCGTTCCTAACATAGAAATAAATTTCTACGATGGAGAGAATAATGATGAAACAAATAGAGGAAGTTGTACAATAGATTTTATCTCATGTATCCAAGTACATACAAGGTTATCAATGACCCTTTAGGAAAGAGCACAAATAGTAGTATAAAAACATGGGGGAAAGCAAACTAACACATAAATATAATCTAAAGATAAGAAGAGGTACTGCTCTAGTCCAACATCTCCAACAAATCATCTTACTCCAAATCTAGATAATTATACGGGGAGGGAAGATGATATTATAGGGGAGGGAAAATGAGATTAGTGCTAGGCATCTCGCTTACAACAAGAGCTAAGGAGGATGTTTCTTGGATGTCCTCATCTAAAATCTCCTGAAAGGCTAACGCCATTGATTTAACAAAGATGGATGAGAGAGTCAGGATGTCCTCCATTGATTCAATCATGCACTTCTCAAAGGAGTGAAATGATTGTGGTAAAGGATGTGGATAAAACAAGGAGTCATTTTTGACCTCTAAAAGAGGGGTAGTGACAAAATTTGAGGAAGTAGGATATTTTTTCATCATGAGAATAGAATAGAATTGACTAGACTAGACTAGAACATGAAAAAGAAGCAGATTTCTGACAAATTTCCTTTGGAGAGAGGAAATTCTCTGATTTTCACTTAAGAGGAGGATGTGGGATCCTCGCATCATAATTAGAAGAAGGAGAAGGAGCCACAATAGATATAACCTTTGTATGAGGCATGTCCATAGGCTCAAGAAAAGGAGGAAGATTAGGTAAAGAGGTGATCAAGGGAGGCTCCAAAGAAGGAGTGATGAATACTTCTAGTTACTTAGGGCGAGGTTCATCAAGATCCTCGAGGAAGAAAAAAGTAAGACATAGGTTGTGGGAACAAAAGAAGGAACGAAAATAGAAATGGTAGATACAAATACACAGATAAAGATAGAAGCAGAAGGTTTGCCCTTGGTATTTTGTAAGGAACTGCATTCTCGGTCTAATTCCCATCAATGACACTTATGGTCACAAACAAGTTAGTTTTGATGGTTGTAACCACTAGGAATAGATTCCTAAGAAGAATCTAAGGTATCTTGTTCTACCAAAGGAGTAATCTTCACAACGATTTTCAAAGAAAGAGTAGTCTCTTGAAAAGGAACAAGAGGATCCACATAAAGAGAGATAGGGATCTTGAACACAAGCTCCTTTCCTTTTGTTTCTTTAGGTGCAAGTGGAGGAATGGGAGGAGCTCTCGAGGGCCAATATGTAGGAGAAATAGAAGAAGATCCAATTTCAAATGCTTGTTTTCCCTTACCATAGAGAGTGGGTTGGGGAATTATGGGCAAGACCAAGAGTTGGAATACTTGTGGTTTAGAATTCATCAACATATGCACCTTTCATTTTCTTGTGTTGGGAATAGTAGAAGGAACTGGGGACACCACTAGAATTGTGAAATCAAAGAAGAGGAAAAATGTCTATGTGCGGGAGCCTACTTGTCTACAACCTTTGATGAAGAAGGCACAAAAGACAAAGAACATTGTTGCATGTACATAGAGGCCTTCATAGAAATATCATGAGAATAATATGAAAAGGTGGCATTAGGGGCAACAACTCCCATCTTCTACCTATAGTAGGTCATGCAGAACAAGTCTCCATGGGTTGGTAGACGTCCAATAAGGGTAGGTTAAAATTGATCCAAGGAGAAGTCCCCACATGACACAAGTGGTCGATATCCCATATCGTGAAGATTATTTACTATGCCATCATGGGGGAATTATAAAATTTTGTGGACTACAATAGTAACCACATTCATGGATACTAACCAAGGAATTCCTAGTCTTACCATGAACGATTCAGGTTTAGGAATCATGACAAATGGAACATCAAAAAATCTAGGTCCAACAAGGACTGACAAAGAAAAGAGCCAATGGGAGGCACAAAAAATCCATCGTGAGTATGTATTGTGGTCTTTAACTTCTCATACTTCTCCTTTTGTAAATTATTGATAAAGAGGGTATCCTTCATGATAACATTGAATCAACTAGTAGGGTCAACCATAACACTAGTTACAATTTTACCATTGACTTGAACTAGGATGTAAAGACGATAATGTTCCATGTTCAATGGAAATTAATGTGTGTGAAGGTTATCTCAAGAATCTTTTCCACATGACTTGGAGGAGGAATAGGAGTGAATGAGACCATTTTCACATACTCAGGACTAGGATTATAAGATGATGAGGAAAATATTATTAGATTGCTAGAATGAGAAGGAAATGGATCTATGTATATCTGTAGTTGGCTACTAGGCTTGGATATAGATTTATTTGAGTTTTTTTTCCTACCATCAAGTTGGATGGTACCACTATCTATGTGGTCTTGGACTACATGTCAAAGATGCACACAACATTCAATATTATGACTAGGGACTCAATGGTATTGACACAAATTTTGTGCATCATACCAACTAGGATAAGGTTCAGGAAGTGGTCTAATTTTTGGGAGAGTGATTAGACCATATTTTAATATTTTTTGAAGAACACGTACATAGGATTTAGATAGTTTTGTGAAGATCTTGTTGCGTCTTGTTGTGTTCTTTTCAGTGGGAACATAAACTACATTCATTACCACCTTATTATTTTAAGATTCCCTAAGAATATACATAGCTAATCGATTATTAAGATGGGAGGATGAGGAGGAACCATCATATTATATCATCATCATTTATTGGTAGTCTTTCAATGTAGTACACATATGGGTGAAGGAAGGATTTTTCATCAAGATAATTTTTCTCTCAATGTTGATTGCAGATTCCCCATTAATATATATTGGACATTAGAATTAGGTAGGGCATAAGGTATTTGAGAGAACAGATATTGATATTGAGAAATAAAGTCAGTCACCTTCTTGTGATCCCCATGCTTATAATGGATGATTAGTGAAGGTGACCTTTGGACCAATATTTTCCTCAAACTTTTGCAAGAATTGATTAACCAATTGATTGAAGGAAAATATGAAATTATTAGGAAGTGAGAACAAACACTCTAGCACAACATCCTTGAGGGATCATGAGAATATATTGGCTAGTAAAGCTTCCTAATATATAAATTTAGGACACATGATAGTAAACAAGGAAACATGAGTTTGTGGGTCACCTATGCCACTATACTTATCAAACTTCAAGAATTCCATCTTGTTGTGCAATTTTTGCACACACGCCCCACCTAAGGCAGGGACCCTCTTTTTCTTTTGCATCTTCGCACCTTGGCTTTGTCAATTTACATTTTTCTCTTCTTGGGAGGTTATTTTGGGATTAATTCAAGACTTGGTTTGATGAAGGCAATATTCTGAGGCTTTGGGGGCTCTTCACTTGTCTTGAAAATTGGAAATGGGGATTTTGAAGTGAATTTGCAATGTTATGTGTAAAAATTTTTGCACCAATGGATAGATGACAAAAAATTAGGCCAAGTTGTTTTTTGAACTTTTCAAAAATTCCTTCTAGAAAAAAAGTTATGAGGTTTAGGGGATTTTCCTCCCTGGGCGGATTTTCCCGAAAATTCCTTTATTCTTTTTGGAAAAATCCTTCAAGCCCTCAAAACCCAAAATTTTCCAAAAATTTATTTTTTGGAAAAATCCTTCAAGCCCTCAATATCCAAATTTTCCAAAAATGGATTTTTTTTTAAAGCAATTTTTTCTAAAATACAATTTTTTTTAAAATAAAAAATATTTTTTTTCGAAAATGGAAAGCTTCCATAATAAAATGTAAGGTTTTTTTAAAGGAGAAAAATTGTATTTAAATTTAATTTGGATTGGATTTTGACATGTGAGCTACTAATGCTGATACCTATTTTTCAGGATTAAATAAATGAAAAAAGGGGGGACTTGCATATGGATTCGTGCCAAGAGGGAAATCTAGAAAAGTTCAACTCAAATATTAAAGTGGGGCTTGCATAAGAATCTATGCCACCAGCTGTATACCAATTGGAGAGGTGCATTTAACAAGGAAATACATGTGAAGCTGTATTTATTCTCCAATGAGGATTTTCTCAAAATTAATGTCATTGGGCCATAATGCAACTGAATGCAATTGATTCGATGATGATGTACCATGAGCTCACAAATTAAATATAACAATTGGATGCTTCTAGAAGTGTAATTTATTCCATTGGATGAATTAAATCCTTACCATTGATTCAAAATGTAATTTTCTATAACAGGCCAGTGCCTTCTCATTTGTAAGTAGTTAGACTAGGTTAGAAGAGCTGATTAGAAGTTGTAGAAAGCCAGAATTGGCAAGTAGATCTTATAAATTAGTTGTAGGAGAGGAGAGAGACTGAAAATTGTTATGTAATGTTGGAGAAGTAGTGCAATTGAGTTGTTTATTTGGCAAACTTTGTATTTACCTTTGACAATTTATGGTTTCTTGTTCTCAATTCTCAGTGTTAGATGTTAGATGCTAGTTTTTTAGTTATTTCATGTCAATGGTGAAATGTTAATGATGTTGATCGATCTCTAGTCCATATTTTTAGCAATTTTATGATTGTAATTTGTTGTGTAAAGCTATTCTGGGTCTTATTTTGTGCTAAGTTCAACTGTGGATACTCGTTTACATTGTGCCATTTACTAGGTATGTGGATGAATGTTCATAGTATGAAAATTTTCAGTTTCCTTAGAAGATTGCACCATTTCTGCAGAGTTGTGGGCTTGTCCTTGGTCCAGCAGAGATTGGTTTTATTGGGGGTTTGTTCATTTTCAGCATTCATCATTGTTGTGATTGATCTTAGGTGTTAGCATTAGGATCTCTTTGAAACCCTTATCTCTTTTGCTATTTATTTTGAATCTGGGTTAGTTTTAGGATTGAAAGCATCAATGTATTGCTACATCTTATGAATGTACACTTCTAGCATTGTTCATTTTTAAGGCCCCTTGTGATTACCAACATTTTCACATTTATCACTGATTTTTTTTATTGCATTGTCAAGACCTAGCATTAGAGACCTTGGGGTTATCTCTTTGTTCATAAAGATTTACCTTTCAAGAGAGACATGATACCATATTATGTCTAAGTTGTTGTTGTGCAGAAAACACCATAAACACGCCCCTTAAAGGATAGGGACATTCAAGATGCTTAAGAAAAAAGGACTATGGAGGTAATAGGGTTGCAGTGTGTATTGGGAAGAAGTACTAGTTAGGTTGGCCAATCATGATTTCATCTATCCCATGTTTTATAATAAGGCATTTAAGATAGGATCAAATGACAGGGTTTGGCCGGTCATGTCAACAAAGGCTTGAGGTCTAGATGTATGGATCTCGTACCCCAAAGGGACACGATTCAATCTGACTCCAAGAACATCCAAGGGCATAATGTTTGTATTATTAGTAGAGGTGAAAGAAGGTATAAAAGGACAAATATATACCATGTGCATGAACACCTCTAGCATCAAAAGATACAATTGTGTACCAATGATCTCTAATTGGATATCTTGAGGGTGGCCCAAGATTGAAGTGTATGAGGGTACATTATTTTCCACTATGTTAGCTATCCCTCAGAGCAACTCAAGACCTTTGTGGTTTGAGATAAGTAGATTCCTCAAACCAAAAATGAGAGGAGCAACTTGATTGTACATGTTATCTTTTTTTTTAAAATCTTCAAACTCTTTATGTTTCTCTCCCAAAGATTGAGTGTTTATTTTTCCAGCAGAACCTTAAAATTTATTTAAAGGGGAGACAATCCTTATGCTTAAGAATCCTTAATGTCAGTGGCCAACACATGGGAGATTTAATGTTTAACCATTTTCCCCATACACTTTGGGCTATGTGAAGCTAGGGAGGGTGATCCCAACAATGTTTATATAAATACTGGTGTTTCTAAGCATCAAACAAAATGTACATAGATTATTCTCCTTAAATTGTTTAAAAGACCCAATACCCTAAAGGTTTGGTTGACCTTCATGGTAGTGTACAAATTTGAACATGAGAGATATAATTCATCGAACTCCACACACACTAATGCAGTATAGGGGTGACAACCCAATCAAAATGTCAAAAGAATGTATATCAACCAATCCTCCAAGAAAAATCAAATGATCTCTTCAAAACTCAACTCCTAACCATGTCTAACCTTATAGCATATCTGACCCGATTTAAGGGATTTTTCAACCAAGGTATTCAAAACACCTCAAAAATAAATTAGTGATTCAGATACCCTTTTCAAGGTTACATAACATATGTAAAAATCAGTAATGACTCCTTTGGACAAAAATAGAGAATCAATGACATACCCTTGTCCTAGGCTAGTGGATTAGCCTCTTTTTCAAAGAGAGTGCCCTATAAACTCTTTATCTCCACCCAATCAGCTCAAATAGTCTTTATTCATGACTCAAAACCATATATTTCAAAGTTAGTTTGCACCTTAAAGGCCATTAGCACGCTACCCTATGAAACCCTCAAATTACCATGCCTAGGCATAGGGTTTATTAGAAATCACACCCCTAGACCTTCACCAATAAACTAAATGCCCAAAAAATATTCCAAAATACCTTAAAATTTTTTTGCAAACACTCACATGGCCAATACCCTCATTAGTTTTCCAAAACCCTACCAAGGTTACTCATTTTCATGATGAAATATCATTGTCCAGCCCTAGGTATCTTGCCGTCATCAAATATCTCCACCCTCTCAACTCCTAAAGAATTGAAAAACATAATATAACATTATATAAACCAATGCACTAAGAAAAAATACCAAACAGTAGGTGGATTAGTCAAAAAAAAAATTCCTCTCAAACCCTTAACCCAGCAAAACAAGGCAGTCCCTATGTTTTTGTGTTTTCTCACTCAAAATGATGAATTAGTTCTTCAAAACCAAATAAATTGAAATTAAACACATTTACTCACATACACAAATTTTCTCAGGTCATGGTAAACCTATACAGGTCCGTACCAAGCCAAAGAAACTCAGAAAAATAATAAATTTGCAAGTTTTAATGTTTGAAAATGATAAGATCTTCTTCATAAACTGAACAACAACCTTTTACACACCATGGAGAGTAATTATTATAACATTTACAATATAAAACTAACTCCTCCAATGTTCTTAACCAACTTTTAAACACTAATGACTCTTACATTCCCTTATTGCAATTTGACAACTTTTAATGTCAACAATTACAATTTTTGAGTAACTTTTTACCTCTTCAACCAAGCAGCCCTCCAGATCTCAATTACATTTCCAATGGTATTATTAGACCTTATTCATGGTAAAAACATCAAAAAAACACTATAATACCTATTATGACCTCCAAGACTCAAGTTTTCATCAACAAGGTGTAGGTGCCCCTACACCACACACCCATAATAAGATTGATATGTAAATTGATTATGAATTTGTGGCCAGTTGTTGAAATGGTCAACACAATTGCAATATGATTAACCTACTTAAACCAATGTCATATCCTTGGAATGGATTCAATCCAAATACCCACATGATTTGATAACAATCTTCTCACATGAAAATACTCATAGCCTTGAGAACATTGCATTACAGTATTTCCTTCTAACATCTACACCATTCACTTCTTACTAGCATCCTAGTATGTGGTTTGTTATAAATCTATAGTTATACTCAAGTGTTTACATCCATTCATTGAATTGATGAGAAATAATTAAAAAGTACACCCATGAAGAATCATAGAGACAAATAAGATAATCATTGATTATATTATTCATAACTTATATAACCAGTATATTAGACAACAAGTTGTAAAGAATTGATACTATTCTACTATATATTGCCACTATCATTATTAGGAAACCATATACGTATTTACATACTCCAACCCTAAGACATATAACCAACTTGTTTAGTGTTCCATTTAATTTCTAAATGACAAATCAAAAAAATTGCCCACTGATTAACCACTCTAATTAGCCTTTAAATCCTTTTTATAGAATAATGGAGCAAAGAGCAATGGGTTGAATTAAAAATTACATTTCAATGCAAATTTCACCAAAATTCAAAATATTCCCCTAAAATTTATATGTAATCATTTTTAAAATAGAGCAGAGAAAAATATCAAAAAATTGTTAGTTAGAGAAGATCCACTAGCCTTCCAAAAAGAGTTGTTGTTGCAACATCGAAACCCACACATTCACACTGAACTAGGAAATATCACCATCAATATAAAAGCATGAATAAACAAAAACCCATATCACAAAAAACTAGCCAAAAGGAAATGAGTCAGCACGAAGGAACAAAAACTGAGCACCAACTCAAAATGGAAATGGGGTGCCACTCTACATTATCAAAAGCATAATAATAATTCTCGCTTGGTGTCCTTATCGATAGTGGAGTATCCATCACCAAATCATCCTCAGAATCAACCAAATCAATCATGGCGATAAGATACTAGTAGTAGACTGAATCAGTTTCAACTCCACTATTAGAGGCATCATCTGAGACTTCAATCGGAGAAAGATGACATACCATATAAGCTCTGTGATACTTATTATTTCTTGCAAATTACCTCTTAGGTCTATCAACTTTCTTCTCCTTACCCTTGACCAATTCCTCCAAGATAATTCTACTTCTTAGATATAAGTACACTTGAGAACACCCTGTGCATACCTCCTATCATCTCTTTTTTTCTTATTTGAAGTCACAAGGACCTTGGGTATATCCTTTTCATTATTGGGAAGGTCACCTTGAGACTCAAGGAGATTAAGTCTCCTAGACCTTTGAACTGGTCTGATAGACACACTTACCTTACCCATTCTTGACAAAGTAACTCACCAAATTCCTCAAGACAAAGACACCACCCTCAATGTAACAATAGCTAGCTCAAGTTATACAATTACTAAGAATACTTCACACACTCATTCTTAGACTTTCAATTCAAGAAGACAACAAATGGTGAGAATAATAAGCAGGAAATCTCCATTAAATAGATCAACTAAAGCATGCATTCATTAATGTTCCAAGGGATTTCACACAAGTGAATTGACAACCCCTTCTCTTGATTTCAAATCTCGATCATCGATCTTTGATCTTCCTTGAAATTTGTATGCAATCCTCATGTGTGTGAAGAAAGCAATTATTTAAATGCTTGAGGGTCAAAATTGTATAACTCTACAAGTTTATGCCATTACTTCTCGCTCGAGCAAAGAAAAATGGATCACATGGCCACATCTTTGATTTTAATTAATAGTCATTGATCTCCTCATGAGATGGTGTATGAATGGATAAGATTTAGTCAACAAGATTTGGAATTATTTCACCCTTACCCATGAATCCTCCAGCTAATAAGGTTGTTCTGACTAGATTCCAACTCATTTGTTCCATGGTTTCCACCCTTCATTTCAAATGGCAGAAGAAATCCATGTGGTAATTGTTTGTTGACCTCATGACCTTTATAAATAATTACAATAATTCACATGGGGTGAGTGGGGAATGGCTGCAATTAAATCTCAACATCTGTTCCCAACCATTAATCAAGAACCCTCAGGTGTCAGGCATAAAAAGGGAGATCGGGCCCCATGCATTTGGTAGGACACATGTCCACAACTTGTTGACCATGTGGCTTCATAGAAACCATTATTTTAATTGCATGGGGTATGCAAGGAATGACTAAGATTGAAACCCCCCAATCCAACCATCAAGAAAATTTGCACATGCAATAATAGTTAGTCTAGAAAGGGGCCCAACTAGGTTGATGAGAATTAACCCTTAGGTAAAGGTGACTTAAGACCTAAGTTTTTTTAATATGAAATTTTTGCTTGATCATAGGAAATATCAAAGTGATGGGACCATAGTTGGAAACTAACAAACCTAAGCCAAGGGGTTGGTGATGATATGTTCTTAATGGCTCAAGTGATAAATTAAATGATCAGAAACTATGTGTGATGGGTCAACAAAGGATTAAAACACCAAGGGCCCATGAATTAAAACTTAAAAGTAGGATTTTGGGCCAAAACCCTAAACCCTACCCCTGGGTACAGAGCAATGAAACGTGACCAAGCAAGGGACCAACATAAAATTTGGTAAATTTTTTTCAAAGCTCCACCAATGGATCCTACTTGAGGATGCATACCCCTAGTGGGTATGGCGAGAATTCAGATCTTAGGCTGAAGTAGGCCAACAAAGAAGGACAAAAACCCAGGAGCTTTCCAAGACAAGGAAATCAGGTGCAACAAAAAGAAAACATACCAAACCTATATACAACAATTTACATGACTATACAACGTGATTCCATCATCATATTCCCTCAAAATTTATTTTTGATTTAAAAATTCTAGGCCTTATTTATGCAATTCAATAGGCCTCAGTTTCAAATTGGCAACCCTAAGGCCCCCAAAACAAAGAACCAACCCTTTCCTTTGTTAAAGAATTTATTCTCTAATATTTGTATTGGATCAACAATGTTTCCAAGAAACTCCCAATAACTAATTCTAGTATGATTTCCATTGTCAACCATATATGCCACATAGTCATTATCATCTTGAACATTGCCTGGCTGAAACCTGCATTCTAATAAAAATTGAAAATCATTACCATTGTGACATATAACCCCAATCTTCCCAATAGTACTCCTTATTGCAGACTCATCCAATTTAATTGGAAAAGAGAAACATTCATAATCCACTTGATTATTTAGGCCATGTGAGATAATACCACCATTAGTTTTCTTATCAAATAAAAAACCCTCATAAGCACTCAACTCAAGATTCGTATCCAGGATCACATACCTTAATATCCGAGGGTCACATTGTAATTCCTCTTTTAATGAATTAGGATGCCCAGGTACATAGAAAACTTTAGTATCATTCCTAGGATTTGGTTCTATTCTAGTCATATTACCATCTTGTGTGCTGAACAAAAAATTGTCCATATATAGACCTCCCCAATTGAAGTTCACATTCATCAAAGTACTTCTTAGTAGGCATATCTTCATATGCCATATCATTTTAGGGGTATGGTTTTCCATAACCCATGGTATACTTTCTCATAAGAAAGGAGTCATTACCACAAACATCATCATCGATAAATTCCCATGTATCAAATATTTTTACCAGTTTGGGATCCATAACATACCTTGACCTTATCTTCAAATCATCATCCACATTTATATAGAATATTTTAAAGGAGGGCTCAAATATCTCAAAGTTGATAATGTCAACATCAAGGAACTCACATACAATGTCAATTTGCACATCTGCCAACTCAAATGTGGGGCGTTCATAACAAATAGAAAGTTGGTTACTATTATTTGGATTGACCTTTTCATCCACTCCCCTTTCAGGGCACTCCTCGTTGAAAACAATCATATCTATTTCTTTGAAAAAATCTACAAACTTCATCTCATTTTTATTCATACCATCAGAGGAAACAAATAAGTGATCCTATTGGCTAGGCATACAAGTCTCTTTATTGTTAATGTTGGAAGTAACATCAGAATTTTGAACACACATGTTCTTTTTTTCAAATTCCTTGTCAGGCACAATACTGACACATTCATTTCCTAGAATACCTTGATGACATTGTTAAAAAAATTCACACAAGGTTTTCCCACTCACATGCAAAGACAAAGCCTCACACCCATAAGCATTAATTCATACTTCATGTAAAATAATAACTTCAATATCATCCTCATTAAAGGAGTCATATTCATCAATAATATAATTGAAATATTGAATCTCCTCATGATCATCATTGTTAGGAGACTCATTATCATACTCATAGTGTTCAAAGAACTCATTATGCATGCTAACACTTTTATATTCAATATCTTGCTCATTACCCTACAAGCATATACCAACAACATGTGTAAGTGTAGCCAAGCCATCATCCTCAAAATTATAACCACGAATTCCATTTCAGGATCTCATACTTTGTGCATAATCATGTTTAGCCTCCTCAATAATCCTGATCCAGTCAATTATATGATCAAAATCTTGAGGTTGTAATTCTCTTGGAAAATTACTTAGGCTTGAATCATATATGTCATAGAATATGTCAATGCATATTAAATCTTCAAGTCTTAGAACTTTTGGAATCTCTAGAAAGGCATTCAAGAACCTTGCTAATAGCTCATATGGTAGTTCCCCCTTATGTCTCTTCATGCCAAACAGTCTTTGGACAAACAACACTCAATCATCATTACTTACACTTTGTTGCATTCCATCTTGAATTTTGTTAGGGTTAATATTATGTAAAGGTGAACAATATAAGGTATCAAAAGCATCATTACTCTGAGCATTCCTTCCATCCTTATCTATTCCATTTACATTATTTTTATTTGGACAACAAACACTTGCAGCTATATATCTCCTCATCATCGAATACTTCATAGTGTTTTCAATATCCATAGCAATTTGATATGCTTGTTGCAATATTTTGGGTTCTTTATCTCTTATCAAATAACTCATCTTATGGTCAAATGCACCTAGATACATAATTAAACATTTTGCATCATTAGGTCTCAAATGTTTAGGAATATCTTTTACTGCTTTCATAAATCTGAGGTTAAAGTTAGGAACCAACTCATCTTCATCCTTTTGTATTTCCATAAATATTTTTCTTATCACATGTTGATTAATCCTTTCACCAAATTTTTCCACAAATTTTATCATGAAGTCATCCCATTAAGCTATATAACACACTAGTAAATATGAGAACTAGTCCCTAGAATCTTCCTTTAAAGATTGAGCAAAAAGCTTCATGATCTATCTCAAAATCACCAATTAGATCCAAGAATACACTTAGATTCTTGGAAGAAGACTCAAAACTTTTCCCTATAAAACTAGGTAAATGTTTCCTAATATCATTAGGAATCTTGTTAGGGAAACCTTGAATACCATTAAAACTTAATTGCTTATATCTCTCGATAGAAAATTTCCTTTGATGGCATGATAAGGGTTGTAGGCACTACATGTTTTTACTTGATGTTTCACAAGGAGATACAAGGGAATGATACATTTCTCTTATATCCCTATTTAATGTTTAATAATCAACGTCATATTTGATTGTTCATTGCCTCACTTTGTAATGTAAAATATGTAATTTACATCCATAAATTCCTTAAAACTTTCTAGGAGGTAGATTTCAAAATACTCATACTTCTTCGACCAAATATAGATATCACAAATTGTATCATACAAGTATGTAAAATGAATATTCTCCTTCCCTTCACTAGTGCTTAATTCAATCAATAAGGAACCAAATTCCTTCAATACTTTCAAATATGGTTTTCAAATACAAATTTATCCTTTATGAAAACAAAACATGAAAAATACCTGGACATGTTACAATTGTTGTTGAATCTTCTTTTTGGCTTGGAATCTTTGTAGATCTTAAATTTTTTTCACACCCTCATTAGGTTCCATTGATAGATTCACCACCTCTCTTCATAGAGGACCGAACTTCAAGAATGATTAAGCTCTTTTACAAATGAACTTCAATATTTGAATTAGGTTTTCAAACTCACCAAATTCTTGACTCTATAATAGGACAATCTATGACTAGAGATTCAAATTCATCCCTAGTAGAGTCACCATTTTTGTTGGTTATCTTTCCACTAGAACCTTAAAATTCTCTAAAGGGGAGCCAATCCTTATGCTTAATAATCCTTAAGGTCAGTGGCCAACACATGGGAGATTTGATGTTTAATTTTTTCTTCCCTAAACTTTGGGCTCTATTAAACTAGGGAGGGTGATCCCAATAATGTTTCTATAAATACCAATGTATCTAAGCATTAAACACAAAGTGCATAGATGATTCTCCTTAAAAAATTTAAAAGACCCAGTACCCTAAAGGTTTGGCTGACCTTCATGGTGGTGTACACGTTTAAACATGGGAGATATAATTCAGTGAGCTCCACACACACCCACAATAAGATTGATATGTAAATTGATTGTGAATTTATGGTTACTTGTTAAAATGGTCAACACAATTACAATATGATTAACCTACTTAAACCAATTCCATATCCTTGAAATAGAGTCAATCCAAATACCCACATGATTTGATAACAATATTCTCACATGAAAATACTCATAGCCTTGAGAACACTGCATTACAGTATTCCCACCTAACATATCCACCATTCACTTCTTACTAGTATGCTAGTACATGGTTTTTTATAAATCTAGATTTATACTCAAGTGTTTACTTCCATTCATTGAATTGATGAGCTAGAATAAAATAGTACACCCATGAGGAATCATAGAGACAAATAAGATAACCATTGATTATATTATTCATAACTTATATAACCAATACATTGGAGAGAAAACTATAAATAATTGATATGATTATGCTATATATTACCATTATCATTATAGGAAACCATATACGTATTTACATAATCCAACCCTAAGACATATAACCAAAATTTTCAATGTTCCATTTAATTTCTAAATGACCAATCCAAAAAATTGCCAACTGACTGACCACTATAATCAGCCTTGAAATCCCTTTTATAAAATAAGGGAGCAACAAGCGACGGGCTAAATTGCAAATTACATTTTACCTTCATTTCTGTGCAAATTTCAACAGAATTAAAAATATTCCCCTAACAGTTATATGTAATCACTTGTAAAATAAGGGAGAGAAAAATATCCAAAAACTGTCAGCTGGAGAAGACCCACCAGCCTTCCCAAAGGCATTATTGTTGCAACATCAAAACCCGCACATTCACACTAAACTAGGAAATTTCACCATCAACATAAAAACATGAATAAATAGAAAACCATATCACAACAAACAAGCTGAAAGGAAATGAGACAACACAAAGGACCAAAAACTGAGCACCAACTCAGAAAGGAAATGGGGTGCTACTCTGCCTTGTCAACAATAGAATAAGAACATTTGCTTGGTGTCCTTATCGATAATGGAGTAGCCATCACCACCTCATGCGCAGAATCAACCAAATCAGTCATGGCCATAAGATATTGGCGATAGCCTAAATTATTTTTAGCTCCACTATCAGAGGGATCATCTAAGACTTCAATGGGAGAAATATGACATCCCATGTAAGCTCGGTGATACTTATTCTTTCTTGCAGATTCCCTCTCAAGCCTATCAAATTTCTTCTTCTTACCCTTGACCAATTCCTCTAATAAAATTATGCTTCTAAGATGATAAGTGCGCTTGAGAACACCTCATGCAAACCTCCTATCAGCTCTTGTTTTCTTCTTTGGAGTCACAAGGACCTCAGGCATATCCTATTCATTCTTGGGAAGGTCACCTTGAGACTCAAGGAGATTGAATCTCCTAGACCTTCAAAATGGGCTAACAAACACACTTACCTTACCCATTCTTGACAAATTAACTCACCAAATTCCTCAAGATAGACACTACCCTCAACCTAACAATAGCTAACTCAAATTCTGCAATTACTAAGAACACTTCACACACTCATTCCCAGACTCTCAATTCATGTAGACAACAAATGGTGAGAGTAATAAGTAGGAAATATTCATTAAATAGATCAATTGAAGAATGCATTCATTAATGTTCCAAGGGAGTTCTCACAAGTGAACCAAAAACCCCTTCTCTTGATTTCAAATCTTAGCCATCAATCTTTAGGCTACCTTGAAATTCATTAGTAATCTGCATACATGTGAAAAAAGTAATCATTCAAATGCTTGAGGGTCAAAATTGGATAACTCTACAAGTTTACACCATTACTACTTGCTCGAGTGAAGAAAAATGGCTCACATGGCCACATCTTTGATTTTAACTAAAATTCGTCAATCTCCTCATGAGATGGCATATTGGATGGCTCAGATTGAGTCAACACAATTTGGAATTATGTCACCCTCACCCATAAATCCTCCATCCAATAAGTTTTTGTCGGTCAGATGCCAACTCATTTTTTTTGTGGGCTCCAACCTTCATTTAAAATGACAGAAGAAATCCATGTAGTAATTTTTTGTTGACCCCATGTCTTTTATAAAGCATTATATTAATTCCCACGGGGTGAGCAGGGAACTATTGAGATTAAATGTTAGCATCACTTCCCAAATGTTGATCAAGAAACCTTAGACATTGGGAGTAAAAATGAAGATCAGGCCCCATGCATTTGGCAAGACACACGTCCATAGCTCATTGACCCTGTGGCTTCTTAGAAACAATTATTTTAATCACACAGTGTATGCGTGGAATGGATGAGATTGAAACCCCCTTATTCAATCATCGAGAAAATATGCACATGTGATAATAGTTAGTCTAAAAAGGGGTCCTACTAGGTTGATGAGAATTAACCCTCCGGCAAAGGTGAATTAAGACCTAAGTTTTTTAATATAAATGTTTTACTCGATCATAGGAAATATCAAAATGATGGGACCATAGTTGGTAACCGAAAAACCTAAGTCGAGGGGCCAGTGACAATATGTCCTTAATGGCTTAAGTGATAACTTAAATGACTAAAAATCATGCGTGTGATGGGTCAACAAAGGATTAAAACGCCAAGGGCCTATGCTTTAAAACTTTAAACTAGGGTTTTTGGGATAAAACCCAAAACCCTACCCTTGGGTATAGAAGTAATGAAACAACGTCACATGACCAGGTAAGGGACCAACATAAAATTTTGTCAAAAAATTTAAAAGCTCCATAAGTGACCCTAAGAAAAGACTCATGTTCTATGGGAGAAGAAGACCAAGAAGGAGTTTTTGGTTGAGAATTTGTTTGAATTTATATTCAAGGAAGAAAAAAAACATGAGGGGTATAACTAGGTGATAATCTTATAGTGAACTTCTCAAAATCAAGACCCTAGTAGGTAGGACTAAAATGTCTTCTTGAACTCATATCTAAGTGTTGAATTCTTCTCCTAACTACATGTTATGAATTTGTAGACTAGGTTCTAAAACTCATAAAAGTTTCACAACACTCAGTCCAACAAATGTCCAAACAAGAGAGAATAATTTTTCAACAAAATATTAAGGCAATGATAGTTTCACGTCAGGTTCACCAAAATGTAGAGGAAATTTGACACCTCAAAATGATGTGATCTCAAAGGGTGAATTTTAATCGACTGTCTTAGGGATTAAAGATCGGGTGATGGGGTAAGGGGACAAAGGAGTTTTATATATTTTATGTTTTATGCAAAATAAAAGAACAAGAGTTTTAGAGACTGAAAGAGTAGATTGCAAAGGTATATTGAGAAAATTGGAAATTCCTATACCAAAGATGATAGTGTGGCACACTAACATCCCCACAACACATTGTAGTCTCATACCAATGAAAATTGAGTTTTCTTATAGAAACAACAAAGAACCTACTAACTGTTTGATGACTAAAATTCTCAAGAATGTACTAAGCTAATAGAATAACATATATAAACAAGATAAGAAAAATTCTCATAAATTAAATAAAATAAAATAGAAATGATAGAATATAAAGGAAAAAAGGAGACACTCACGAGAGGTCCATGAATGAATTAGGGCATTCATGTGGTGCATAGATGTCTATTCGATGCACGATGGTCCATTAAAAAATAACTTTAACGATTGATAATGAAAGGGATAAGAACAAAATTAAGGTTAGATGAAGGGGACATTTAATTATCAAATTTAGTTAATATAAAGGTGAGGTTTAATGTGAAATTGCACAAGATGCAATTTTTGGAATTACAATATATGAATACATATAATTTATTATAATTTTGTGTATAATTCTTACGTATCTAAGTTCTCCCTTTTTATTTTATCACATCAAGGTTGATTATATATAAAAAAATATTAAACCTTAGACCCCAGTCAAGGTTTTACTATCAACACATATCTTCCCAATTCCTCAAGACACTTTTTTTTTGGTGTGCTTTAAAATCTATCTCCTATTCAAGCAATCAAAACATTAACCATCATCCAGCCAATATTTCAATCTATTCATCCAAGTTCATTTATCCAATCCTTTATCTATCCAAATATCCCAAATCCATCTATCCTTCTTTTGATATTATCATACATGCATACAAATATTCTAAAACTCGTCAACCTTATTCCTCACCCAATAACACATTTTGAATATAATATCCTATCCAACCTAATCCTTTATCCATCTATTCATTCTAAATCTCTCCAATCCAAACCTTACTTAATCCAACTCTAATCTCACCCCCCATCCTCATCCTTATGTCCTATTATTCTAATCCCCAATCCATTTATAATTCATCATCCTAATCCCAAATCAACCTCAAAATTTTCTCTTCCAACCATCTAACCTATCCTCCATTTTACCTAGTCTATTATAATAAAACCTCATCATTCCAACCCAGTACAAAATCATGAACTCTTATCCTACCCCAATAAGACCAAAAATCACAATCAATCTTAACCCCAAATACATTTATGATGATGAGGGTAACCATGTTTACCAACCTGAATATGATCTCTATGATGATAATGTGAGTCTTGTGGACCAAGATGAGCTCTCCCCAATCACCACTCTTGATTTCATACTCACCAACTACTTCAACAAAGATAATTTTTTCATGCTTAGATACTTCCTTAGTATTGGTACTAAAATTCCATCCTTCCCACCTCCATCCAATCACAATCTATATTTTATTTCTTATCCTTCCTCTTCCTTTGGTAAGGGGATCCAAGCCTCTATCCAAAATCCCCCTTCAATCCCATCTACATCACAAATCCCCTTCTCCAACTCATTTTTAAGATCCACATCCCCATCCTCAATCTACCAATATATGGAAGCTTCCACTTCTTATTCCACGTGTGCATCTCCCACTTCCTTAAAATACACATCACCCCAATCTTGTAAATCCACTTCATCCCATGTATTTTATGATTTCCTCCAAGGACTATTAGAAAAGGTGGATGAATCCCCATACAAAAAAAAAATTGTATTTTTCCTTTGTCATCCATACACCTTCATCCCCTACATATAAATATAAACCCCAATTTATTAAACCTCATGAGTCTTTTATCTCTCCATATACCCAATTGGAGAAGTCTATGCAACCTTCTTCCCTCATCACACCATCCAAACCCAATAAACTATGTCAAGATTCCCCTAATCCAAAGCATGATAATATAGATTCCCATAGATATCATTATTAAGGAACCCCTTCTACTCCATTACATTATCCTTTTCCCTCATTTCAAGATCAAAGTGTCCCTTCACCCCCCTCTCATGATCCCCTCCCTTCCACTCCATCACATGATCACATTCCTAATCAATATCAAGGTATAAATTCCACCCCATCCAATGATACTATCCCTTCTCATGATCCATTTCCATCTCTAAATCAAGGTAAAAATATACCATCCACTCTATCACATGATCCCTCTCCAAGTCAAGATAAAATAATCAATTCATATCTAGGTCATGATCCTAATCCTCCATACGATTCCATCACCCTTTACAAGCTACTCATGAACCCCAAACCTATCAAATTTATTCTTCCACCTTCATCCAATATAGTTTCCTCCAAGAACCTACCATCCCTTCCATGGCATATCCTCTTCAAAATGAACTCATGTCTTGTTTCCAAAACAACAAGTATCCCATTAGAAAAATGAATTGTCCCAAGGTACAATTTCCCTCTCATTTTTCCACTTGACACGATCTTGTGGCTTGAGAGACCACCTCTCATCTCAACCCTTGATCTTCATCAAGCAATCTCCAAACCTCACCCCTTTTCATTGCAATCATGTATATGCATCACTTAGCCATTTATCAAAAAATCTCTCATTTTCATTTGACTATCATTATGATATCAAAATTTATAGTGAGCAAACATCCAATCAAATATCATGGGTAAATCTACTTAACGTGAGGCTCGTTATGTCAATTTGAGTTTTTCAACTCTTATTAGAGAGCTGTTTTTATTTTTATGTTTTGATTGGCTTTTAATAATGAAATCATTCACTTTGAACATAAATTTCACTGCACACAATAGCAATTTCATATAATCCTTTAGTGCATAATAATTGTATACTACCCATATATAAAGATAACCAACAAATTAATTCTCATTAACAATGTAGATTTCAATTACTTGGTCTTATAGAGATTCCCACTCAATTTGAACTAAGATGGAACTTGGTATGGACCTACAAATGTTAAGTAACTCAAGGAACTAAAGATGCATTTGAATAAGTAATTATTATTCCTTGTATATTTTACACATGGCTCAAGAAAATAGAATCAAAGTAGCACATAATCCAATCCAAATAATAAACATATAAAATGATTTCACGAAAAATATTAAACATCAATAGGAGAAATCAAGAGGCTACTATCATTTATAATGGCTTGTAATCTACAAGCTAACAATAATAAACCAAAGAATACTCTATAATAGAGAATATTAATGTAAGTAACTAGACCTAAAAGTCAACAACTATTTTGATTGAAATCATGATTAGAGGATATTCACAAGAGCATATTGATTTAGGTTTTGTGTAAAGACTAGAACTATAACACTCAAGTTAACTTCCTTTTAAAATTATGAAATAAAGTGAGTTACATGTATATAACCAAAAAATATATTTTGATTTTTTTAATGGAGCATGAAGATAAAAAGGTATAAAGGTTTTCATAACAATTTTTCTAAAAAAGTTAGTATGATAAAACAATCAAGTATATTTATTCCTAAAAAGAGACATAAATATTTTTTGGAGATAAATTTTAATGGGTTTCTTCAATTTTAAGAGAAGAAAAAATATTTAAATACTATATTAACCTAGTTTATTAATAAAAAGTTATGATTAAAACATTGTTATCCTCTATGTCAACAATAAATTGTTACAAGATAGTCTTATAAATTTAATCATACATAAAGGTAAACATAATATGAAAATATAAAAATTTAAAAGGATTTAATTATTAATCTTAAAAATCATATCCAAAAATAATGCCAACCCAAATTACCAATTAGAATTTATTATCAAAACATTCACACCCTCTTTCACAAACATTAAAGATTCATACAACAAACATATATATTTAATCACATAGAATTATTCACACCAAATTAAGAGTAATACTAGTCCCCAAGTGAAGCACTCCCTGCGGTGAACCATCTGATCCCATGCTAGTCCCCATCCTGGACTGAAGTATCGGCCCTACCGATCAGGTACTACAAGGCCTGAGATGATAGCAGCGATAATCAACCTATACATATGCACGCGGTCACGATATAACTCTTGGTCGATCTGATCAATCCAAAACTCAATCACATCCAACTCCATAACCCTGTAACAAGCCTCTCTGCCAGCATCTAGATCATAGACAACTCGGGTCCCTTGAATGGGCAATCGGAGGTTGCGCCATACATCCTTAAGTGTGATAGTGGCCTTGCCGATAGGAAGATGGAAAGAGGAAGTCTCACTATGCCATCGCTCCGCCAAAGCCGTAAGCATGCCTAAGTGAGCCCGAACAGGAGAGACATATGCAACATACCAAAGACCAATGGCACCAAGATGCTCCTGGACCAACTCAGGCATAGCCCCTACTCTGCTAAGCACAGGCCATCGATGCTCCCGCGAGTAAAGTACACCAGGCTCCTCCTACACAGGGAAGGCCATCGTGTCAGAAAAGAAAAAAAATTCATTTCATTTCATGTTAATGTCACCCTAAAACTAGCAAATGTCACGTTGTTTGCGGGTGCGGTGCAGTTTGGAAAGTTACAAACCGCACCACCCCAGTGGAGTTTGACATTTCAAAAGTTCCAAAGTGGCCCGTGTGGCACACTTTTCATATGCGGTCCTCCTTAAGGAAAACCCTAAATTCCTAACTTCGTCGTGCGGTGGAGTAGGGACATGCGGTGGGATTTTAATTAACTAAATGCTAAAATGCAAAGTGGCCCGTGCGGTGTACTTCGCATATGTGGTTCAATAGAGGACCACGCAGTTGCGATAATGCATTTTTCACGGTGCCATATAGCGCCGCGTAGTTTGTGCAGGACTTAAACCCTAATAAATGCGTGTAAAACGATAAATTTAAAAGTTGGATAGGGGTACATACCACGGGTCCTGCGTTGACTGGCCGCTGATGCGTCTAAACCCTCTCCAACATGTGCCTGGGAAGCTGTCGTTGCGCCATTCCAACCAAGACTCAGAACTCAAATGTGAAATTTTCTAAAGGCTAAGATTGCAAATGAATTGAAAATGACCCCTCAAGGTCTATTTAAGCCTAAAAATTAGGGTTTTTTGACCTAATTTGACCTTCCAGCTAGAGTGTTGGTTCCCCGAACCCATTTTTGTCCAACCAAGAGTCATTTTGCATCCCTTCTGGCATTTTAATGCATTTTTTTAGCATTCTGGGGCATTTCTGGCCTGTCAGGCACCTTGTCATCTTTTTCGCGAGATCATCCAAAAAAAAATTCAAAATTTTCATCCGATCTCTTGAGGGGGCAGTATCTAGAAATATCTTTCCACTGGGGCAGCAATGGGGCATCTGAAAAATTTCAAAAAATCCCGGACCTTTGATCGCAGCATTTTATTCTTTGAATCAATGCAACAAGTACATTGCTTCAAAGAGGGGCAAAATGTAGACATGGAAAATGTACAAGTTCATTTTGGCACACCTGATCTCGATCACTAACAACGTTTCCTCCTAAATCATATTCTCAACATTTCATTGTAATTTGATCCCTTAATCTAATAAATCACTATTTATGGGATTAAGTCTTCCTCTTTCAAATGATTAAATTAATCATTTAATTTAATTAACCATTGCTTTTCTGCTTAATTAAATAAATCATTTTATTTAATTAAAATCTCTAAAGTCCGCCTATTAAATTAAATAAATTAAAACCTTATTTGATTTAATCTAACCTATTCCTTCCTAATTAAAATAAATCAAATCATTTATTTGATAACTCATTTCCTCTCAATTTTGGACTTAAATCAATTCATAAATCTAAGTCTAAATTGTCACATCACCTAATTCTTCATCAAATTAATCAAATCCATGATTAACTTAATCCGTCTCACTAAAATCCTCTAGAGAATGCAAGTTGCACAATAAATCAAATACTTTGATTTATTAATTCTTCTATTTTCCCTCACAAAGCATCAAAAGGGAATATTCCCTCATTTGAATTCAAAAAGGCCAAGTGGACTTGGTCCTTCCAACAAGGCATTCAATTCCTCTTACATGTCCTTGACCTTGAGCCAAGTGACATTTACTCCACTTCTCTTCCCCCTTCAACAAGTCAACTCACCATTTCAAATTCAAATTTATGCATTTATCATGCACATTGGCCAAAATGTGCTCATTCCTCATCCAACCGCATGTGGACAAGTGGCACAATGCCATTGGATTATGTTTTGTCCCACATTTCTTATTTCCACTATCTCTTCCAAGATTGGAATCTATAAATTGGAGACTCCTCTCCTCAATCTTCATCCACAATTCACATGCAAGGTTACTCTCTCCAATTGAGAACTAATTTTTCTCATTTCATCCAAGCATCCACTACATTTTCATATTTGCACCAAGTTTATGCTCAAATCTCTTTGGAGATTTGACCATTTCTTCATCAATCTACATTGCAACATAGGAATTGGGAAAGGGCCAATTGCAACACATCATTGGCACCAATTCCCCCATAAGATCATCATACTATTGGCTAGATTAGGATTTACTTTCTTTTGTATTTGAGTTTTTGTTCTTCATTTCCTAATACTAGTTTAAATAGGTGGATTTCATGGGGAATCCTTCATATTTGCTTGCATTTTGATCTACCACTAACAATTTTTGTCATCTTTGTGCATTTGCAGGTTTAGGGGTTCACAGATATTTTAAAGGATCGATCTTTTCTATTAGCTTGATTGTATGAGTTAGCATATAGTGTCTCAGCTGTCGAGTAGCAAATACCACCATCAAGCAATATTTCTCTATGAAAGTGTAATTGATTTCATATCCATTTAAACTCTGGCTTATTAGTAGATG
This sequence comes from Sequoiadendron giganteum, assembly GCA_007115665.2. Classification (NCBI taxonomy): domain Eukaryota; kingdom Viridiplantae; phylum Streptophyta; class Pinopsida; order Cupressales; family Cupressaceae; genus Sequoiadendron; species Sequoiadendron giganteum. The sequence goes on from CM021103.1 coordinate 325,053,758, forward strand.
GCATGTTCTTTTCCTTCACAATCCTCTTGCGCTAATAGTGCCCCCAAAGAAATATATGTCGTAGCAATGTACAATATCAAAGGTATTCCTTTTGTTGGTGGCATGAGAATAGGTGGTGACATTAGATACTATTTGATTTGATTGAGCGTTGTTTCACACCCTCATCCCACTTGAAAACTATATTTTTATGCAATAGATGATTAAAAGGATGACTTTTGTCCGCCAGCTGGGAGATAAATCTTCTGATCGATTGGAGCCTTCCCTGTAGTGATCTGAGTTGACTGATATTCTTAGGAGGTGGCATTTCCATAAATGCTTTGACTTTCATTGGATCCACTTCAATTCCTTTTTCTGAGACAATGTACCCTAATAGTTTTGCTGATGTGACCCCGAAGACACACTTCTTGGGGTTTAACCTGACATTGAATTTCTCCATCTATGTGGAGATTTTTTCTAGGATATGCAAATTTCCTTCCCTAGTACCAAATTTTTCCAAGATTTCATCCACATAATCCTCCATGAAGGTGTGCATCATATCATGGAAGATTGTCGTCATTTCTCTTTGATAAGTGGCTCTTGCATTTTTCAGACCAAATGGCATGACATTCCAGTAGAAGGTTCCCCATGGACATGTAAAAGCCATCTTTTCCTGATCTTCTAGAGCTATTTTTATTTGATTTTACCCAGAGAAATCATCCATGATTGACAACATGGCATGCCCTACCATCAAGTCCACGATGGTGTCTATATTTGGTAGTGGAAAATCATCCTTTGGGCATGCTTTATTTAGGTCCCTCAAATCTGTACATATCTTGATGCTATTTTCTGGTTTTGAAATAGGTACAAGGTTTGATATCCATTCGGCATAGTCTATAGACCGTATGAATCCAACATCCAACAATTTCTTTAGCTGTGTCTTTACCATCAATGTGATATGGAGATGCATTTTTCTCAATTTTTTCTTGATAGGATTGATTCCTACGGGAAAAGACAAGTGATGCATGAGAAAATTTGGGTCTAAGCCTGGCATATCGGAATATGACCAAGTGAAGTAGATGCTTCTTTCTTTAAATAATTTGATGAATTTCGGTCTTTCTTGATCTGTCATGGATTCCGCCAGATGTAGGATTCTTGTCTTTTCTTCAATGTCGATATTCACAAACTGTGTTGGCTCTACCAGAACTGATGATCACTCATGATAATTTTCTGGAAGAGTGTTAAATATTCCATCCTTCAGTGCCTTAGAAAGGTTTTCACCTTTAGATGCGTTCTTTATTTTTTCCAGATCTAATGTTTCCATAGAATGGTTTTCACCATTAGATCTATTTTCCTTATTTTGATTTTTGCAACTGGAAGATTTGACACCCTCCTATCGAGTCATTTTGTTATGAGTATTACAAATAGAATTGGTACCAAGTTTGCTATGACATAGGAAATTTATGATGGCATCATCATCTGTAAATATTGGTATAGTCAAAGGTTCAACAGGTTCCCAGTCAATGAGTTCAAGATGGATTAATAGCATGAGGTCATCAGATTCATTTGGGTTGATGGATGTAAGGGTTCAGACAACCATTTCAGCATAGTTGTTTATGGTAACGTCGAGGTCAATGATGGTACTTTCTTCAAGATCATCTAGCTCACTCGAGGTCTGTTCATCCCCACTTGAGTCATTGATATTTAGTGACGTTGCCACGATTGGTCTAGACCCAGAACCTTGGCCCTCCTCACGTGTAGGTGTATATTTTTGGATGACAACAATATGAATATTTGTGAAAGATACATCAGAACATGAATCCCATTCATATTCATTTGAATCTATCTTAGAGCTATTTCTAAGTTGAAGAATTATTTCTACAACCTTCTTTTCTAGTTCTTGTTTTTCTTCATTAGAGTATCCTAGTCCTGACTTCTCCTTTGAGTGGAGAGTGAGGCGTGTAATAGGCTCTATGATTCCATCCTTTCTTAATCCAATGGATCCTTGCCCTTCATACCCCATTTTTTCTAAAATAGCTTTTCCTTTTCCATATTTATCAGTGTTAATATTGACATTTTTGATACTGATATCTGATGTAGAGGGTTCCTCATCTTTGCATAGCCAATCTAGGATCGCTTTGTTGTTTGATTCATCCTCTATTGTACCTTTTTTGACAAACCTTTCGTCAAGAGATGTGATTGGCAATAATGTTTGAGATTTGATCATAGATGGTTGACCATATGTCCTAGGAGATGGCATTAACTGTGATAGGTTAAGCAATTGCTCCATAGAATATGTTCTCATTCCCTTGTCTATCAGTTGGACTTGCTCTTGGAACTTTTTTGATAAAGAGGTTTGTTGATCCATATTATCTGTTGATTGAGTTTCAATAGGACTTGTCTCTTTTTCTTTACCCTTCTTTTCTACCCACTTGGTGGTAATACTTGGACATTTTTCTTCTTTGGATGATTTTGAACATGATGCATCCCTATTGTTTGGTACAAAGGTATCTTGAGAGATCCTAAGGTTGTCACAATGTTGAAGATGATTGTAATTAGCATATATAGTCACCTCTCATCCATTTATTGGAAACTTCAAACATTGATGATATGTCGAAGGTACAACCTACATTTCGTGGATTCATGGTCGTCCTAAGAGAATTTTGTATGTTAACTCTTTCTCCAACACTTGGCATGCTATATGTTTCATCATTGGCCCCACTTGAATGGGTAGCACAATCAAGCCTTTAGAAGATCTTTCTTCCTCATCATATGCTTTGATAGTCATTTTTCTTCGAGCATCAATAGCATCATCTAAATACCCTAGTGCACAGATTAACTTGAGAGTGCAAATGTTTAGACCAGCTCTCCCATCTATTAAGAATCTCTTGATGCGATGATTGTGAATTAAGACTTCAATATGGAGTGTAGTATTATGGGGATGGTTTAGTGAGATATCATCATGTTCAGAGAATGATAGACAATGTGGGGTAGCCAAATGTCCCACCATAGCTTGGAACTGAAAAACATCTAGATTCTTTGGTACGATAGTGGTAACTAATGCTTGTTCGAGAACCTCCTTATGTGATGGTGATATTTTAAGAAGCTCTAGCATCGATATATGTGCAAGAATGTTTTTCAGTTGATCGACGATGTTATAATGAGATGGAGGTGGAACCACATGTGTAGACCCAACTCTCTTTAACATGACCTTGGCTTGCCCCCTAGTCATTACATTTTCTGGTTGATATTCTTGACAATCTTTGATTTTTAAGACATTGATTTGATTATCATAGTTTTGTATGTTGGGGAGCAAGTCCAAAGGGTTAGTGTTGTTGATTTTGGGTTCGTCAATGTTGTGACTAACTGTATGATCACTCTCTATTCCAAATAGACAAATTATTGTTGTGTCAAAGACATGGTTGACATTCTTCCCTTTGTTGTTTAAAGATGATGATGCTCCTTTGTCATAGTTTGGCAAAGGGTCCTTGAAGGCCAAATGATCGTTGTTGTTTTGGGGTGTTTCTACATATGCTTTATTGTTGTCGATCAAATCTTGTATTGCATGTTTTAACTCCATACAATCATTGGTTTTGTGGCCTTTGTTATTATGGAAGTTGCAATAATCAACATCATTCCACCATGGTGGTTTGACCTTTGGATCCCAGAATCGGGCTTCCCATGCAGTGATAAGGCCACTGGTGACTAATTCTTTCATTGATGATTCTATCATTTGGCCTAAAGGTGTGAACCTATGCCGATATGATGGTTTCTGATATGACTGTGTTTTTATGATCTCATTGTTTTGTATGACATTTGAATTGACAATTTGATCATTGTTTTGATTTTTTGATGTAGATGCTGTCAAGTTAAAAACTGGTTTGACATTTTGGGAATCACTTGTTGTTTCATTGGTAGACTTGTTTCAATTCTTTTGCCAAAGTTTTAGCTTATCACTGCTTGAGTATTGATTGGAGGAGTTATTTGTGTTATTCATTTTATCATTGAAATGTTTGATAACTCCTCTTTTGACTAATGCCTCCTTGATTTTAAGACTATTTTCTATTACTTTTTCAAATGTGGGAGGACATTGTAATTCAAGCCTATAACTCATTTCCTCCGTCAAGTTTTCAATGAATAACTCTGTCTTTTCTTCCTCAAGAATGGATAGAGGATATCTAGCAAACAAACGTCGCCATCTTTGTAGAAAAGACAAGAACGTTTCCCCTTTGTTTTGCTTTAGGTTATAAAGATCCTTTATTGTAACATCGTGTTGGATGTTAAAGGAATACTGGGAAATGAACCTGTTGACTAGTTCCTCAGAAGTTCTGATACCTGGTTGTAGTTTTGAAAACCACTCCATACATGATCCTCCCAAGCTCCTTGGAAATAATCTCATTAAGTAAGTTTCCTCTTGGGAAAACTCGAGACTCATTGTTTTGAATTCCCTAATATGATCTATCAGATCCGTTCTTCCATTGTACTTGTCATACTTTAGGATCTCACAGTGTCTAGGAAAAGGTATCAGACCAATCGTTGTGTTGAAAGGATAAGGACAAATGTCCTATAGTGCATATCTTTTGGTACTCCCTTTCGTCATATCCTGTATCTATTGTTGTAACATTTGCATTTGAGATGTCAAAGCGGCAACTGGATCTATTGTTTGTGTAGGTTGCAGTATTTCAATCTCACTTGTTCGAGGTGCTTCCTTCAGAAAATTTACATCGAAGTCCTTGGGAAGTTTAGCACTCGATTCAGCCAACATCAAAAGATACTTCTCCATATCTTGTTCTTAAATCTTTTCCATAAACTTATGGAACCTGGGATCTTGTTGAGCTATCTGAATATCCTCTGGAGTTATTTTGTTCTTATCATTTTAGTTTAGATTGTTCCAAGGATTCTCTTCTACCATTGTTTGAGATGTTTCAAGTTCTTTCTCTAAGAGTCTCTACTTTTGGGACCTAGTGAATATTGGCATACAAATTTTTACCCTTTCTTCCAAAATGTTGATCTTCTATGCTGAAAAGATGTCAATTGAACTTTTAACAAATTTGAATAAGATAATTGATCTTATTGATGAGACTATGTTTAAAAATTTGATTACTATACTTGGTTTCATGATAAAGGATGATAGTATCTTGATGGTGAAACTTCAGTGTAGTAATTGATTGTATATTTGATTTTGACAGTTCTAATTTACAAGATCTTGTTTCAGTTGATAAGATTAAAAATTTGTATAAACCTATCTGTTTTCGATCTCTAGATAGTGATTCTGATAAAAAGAAACCTGGTTCTAATGAAAACTGTGGATAAAATGACTGACTGACTAACTAGTAGGATTTTTGAACTCTCTATTTTGAAAGCGCTAAAACAGAGGACAGAGGCGCTATTTCACATAAGTGCTAGAACAAAGTTCTGAAGCGCTGAAATAGGTGACAGAAGCGCTATCTTGACAGAAGCGCTAAAACAGTGCACAAAAGTGCTGCAGAAATTGATGGAAGCGCTATCTTGATAGAAGCGCTGAAATAGTGCCCAAAAGCGCTGGAAAAGATGATGAAAGCATTGTTTGATGAAAACGCTAAAACAGTGCCCAAAAGCGCTATTTCACTGAAGCGCTAAATGGTGACCCAAAGCGCTGAAACAGGTTTCCAGAGTGCTAAGAATAGGACTTTTATGACTCTCTATTGTAAAATTTGATCTGGCCTTGTGGCATACTGTATCGTGGATTGTGGAAGATAAGAACGATGTATGCGCTGACTACGGTTGTGATACTGAGTGAGAGCCCTTCTTTGGAAGAAGGATCGTGAATAGAGTGGTTCTACTACACAATCTAAAGTCTGACCCCTAGCAAAATTGTGATATTTGTGGATGAATGTTCTATGTTGTAAAAAGAGTTTCCGATTTTGATATAGAAAACGGTGTCTTCTTAATTTTTCTCGATAACCGAAAGGCTTCTTCGGTTTTGTGATTTTTATTTTTCTCTTGACAAACGTGGTGGAGTTCCACTTTCGCAGCATGGATTTTCTGATCTAACTTCACTTTGTTGCTTTCAAAATGATCTTAAATCTGATTTTAATGAATTCATGAAAACACAACAAGCAATTGTGAATAATTTTTTGAACTGAATAGATCGTGTATGTTCAAAAACCACAAATGATTCTTATTGATTTTGATAGGTTTCTTTGACAATTGTACACAAATCAGACAGACTCACACTTAAGGACAAATAGGTCATCATTATACTCACAGCCCACATCTTGAATTGAGTTGACGCACATAGCCTTGTCACCCCCTAGAGGGCACCCGTGTTTTTTTTGTTTCCAAGCACGTACTCAGAGTTGGATTTATCATCCTTTGAGAAAACGGTTTGTGGCAATTATATGGTGAGTGTCTTGGGGGAAGATTCTTCCCTCCCCTTGCACTATGACTATGACAATGTATGGATATTGACTCGGTGGGATACTACTCTATGGTTCGTAGATAGGGCTTCCATGCGGTGCGGCAATTGATAAACTCCCTCAGGAGACCTCCCAATCTTTAGAAAAAATATTTTGGGGATGGTTATCTTGCTCACTACCGTCAAGTTGGAATTTCATCAACAACTTGCATTTTTATTATAGTGGGTTGGAATCCTTGGCTTTATGCGTTCCCACTTAGGTTGTTCCCATAGGGTGAGTACTTTTTCCCACTACGGTAAGCCTTCTAAAGGATTTAATAAATCGTAAATAGCATGAAGTAAAAGTGAATCTGGCACTTTGGTGATCCAGTTAAGGGGAGAGCATAAGCCTAATCACCACAAGAACAACATATAAGTTGTTATGTTTTAAGCCCAAAAAGAAATTTTCTAATCTATGTGAAAGTGTTGCTTCACATAAATCATGTTTGTTCTTTTTAACTTGTACTATAAAAATGTGATGACTATCCTAGGATTGATAAATTTTCTTTTAAGAAAACAAAAAGTGGCTACCCTAGGATTGATATATTAGAAACCAAGAAGTGACTATCCTAGGATTGATAAATTTTAGTCCAATTGTGAAAAAAAAAATTTGGTCGTGGCCGCGTCGAATACAGATTGATTTTACAAAAGTAGTGGAACAATCCACCAAAGTGCTATAACTCTTACCTGATGCGCTAAAACACAAAAGCACTGAAACAGGACACCGAAGCGCCAAAGTTTTCCATGGAAGCGCTAAATCACTGATGTGCTAAAACAGGTCATAGAAGCGCTAAAGTTGAAAGCGCTGAAATTTTTGACGGATGCATTGTAGTAACATGGAAGCGCCGAAACAGAGCATAGAAGCGTTGTAGTTTGCCACGGAAGTGCTAAAAGAAAACACGTCAGGAACCTACATGATACTTTCCAAAAAAAATGATAAAATTCGGGTTAATGCCCCATGGTGGGTGACAAATTGTAAGCATGGATAAGGTGTAAAGCACAATACACACTTCTTAATACGACATTATACCAAAGACAAAGCTGAATGAATCAAATGAAAGCAATAATCTATTGAAAGGGTCATATTTTTCTCTATCTCCAACCATTTATTAAACCATTGTTGCTCTCAGATCGTGAGTGCACTATGATTGTTAAAATGACAATTCAAAGAATGAGATGGATGCTAATGCAATGATATGGACCTTAATATGATAATACTAGATGATAAAGAAACTAAACTAGCATGAATTGACATGGAAATAGATAAATGCAGCTACAGGAGGCAGCCATGATATGAAAGCTTGATTTTTGGATGTTGGATGCTTGATACTTGAATGCTTGATGCTTGATGCTTGATGCTTGATGCTTGATGCTTGAATTCTTGCAGAGTAAAAGTGCATAAGTTATATTATCTAGATCCTTTTCTTGGTTCAATGAGGTTGTATTTATAGATTTCCTGGCTGTAGAAATGCACAGGGAAGGCATTGAGAGGCTTGGATTCAATTTGGAGGATTGAATGGTGAAAGATGGAGGAGATTGAGAGAATTTTGGTGATTGTCTCTACCCATGAAAACACCAGGCAAGAGAAGAGGAAATATTGATGGAGGAGGATTGAGAGAAGAATTTGGAATTTTTCTCCAATTTGTTTCCAAAACTTCCCGTGAAGTTTCAAAGCATTAATTGTGACATATTTTAGACATAAATTAGACATAGGATATCTAATTAATTTTTGAGGAGATATAGGTGGAATATTCCTTATGCCTTTATTCAAATATTTTGATTTATTTAAATTAGCAAAAGAGGGATAAATAATTTAATAAAACGAACTATAGAAGTTGTTTCTTAAATTAAACAGAAGAATATGGCAATTAATCAATAAAGTGTTTAATCTTTATTTAATTAATTTAAGATCGATGTGATAGAATAAAATAGGGATTTGATAATTAAATCAGACAAAGTATTTAATTTTGTTTATTTAATTAAGATGAATTTAAATGTGAGCTATATAAATAAATATTTCTATTTATTCAAATAGTAGAGGAAATTTGAATAATTAATCAAATAATTTTTATTTAATTAATCGGATGCTCCAGACTAGTTTTAGGTGTATACACCTATGTAGTACATTAAAAACTATAGAGTGTAACCTCTACAAGCTGGGAAACCTCCTTATTAGAACTACTATTTCCTTATGTATGGCCACCTAAATGGGTGCACTGACTAAAAACTATCTGTTTATATTTTCCAAAAACCTTCTATCTACTGGTACAGGAATGGTCATTCCCAAGTTGACCCAAATTATACATGTAGTCTAGTAGTAGAGATGATAAATTCCTTGTTCATGTGGGAATTTGAATCTTGGTAAGCTCAAGAAGTGAGTGCATTATAAGGGGGATCCTATGATACCAAGATCCTAAGTCATCCACTCTAGATAGTGTGGTTGGAGGAAACTGTAAGTGGAAGTCTAGTGGATATTTTCATTTCTACCCTTAAGATTGTAAATTGTTTGTTTACTTATTTCAAACACTCTACTTGGCATGTCTTATGTGTGTGTTCAGTCAGATTTGATAAAACAAAAAACATCCAATATTTTATCCTAAACAAGTCATAAATATGTCAAAAATTAGGATGAGTTCACTATTCAATGCATCTATCACATAGAAACCTACATCTGACATTCTGGGTCAAAATTGCATAAACCTGCAACACATCTGACATATAAAATCGCATATGTGACTACTATGACACAACTAATCTAATATACTACATTTATAGTCTAGAATGATGCATCTGATTGTCATAGAAAACCTTACACTTAACATAATGAAAACTCAAAGAAACCTTGTAGGATCTCATTATCTGATCTACCCTCTATTGAAAACTAGATCCAAACTTGAGACTTGTTCATTTTTAGGTTTATCCTCGGTTTTCCTAATTAGATGATTTTACTAGTAAACCGCATCTGATACTGTAAATTGTATCCATGAGTTTCTATGACGCATATGATCTTCTAAACCACATTTGCAATCTAGAATCATGCATCTACCTATCACATAAAATCTTACAATTAACAAATGGAAAAATCAAAAGATTTATTATAGGATTTCATTACCTAATCTACTCTCTACTATAAACTTGATCTAGACCTATGACTTGCTCATATTTAGGTTCATCCTCAGTTTTCCTAAATAGTTTCATCATTGCATTACTTAGACCATCCTTACTATACTTAGGGAAATCATTGTCCATAATACATTGTAGACCTTAGGGTAGATAAACTATCTTACCTTGATTGAAAACATTGATTCAAATATGATTTCCCTCGACATGTCATTTTGCAATTTTTCCTTTGCCATCTTAGTGGAACACCTCAAACTCACCAAGCTAGTTTGAATTCCACCCAGTCAACTTGTCACTTAATTTTTCAGATATTAATCCTTAAAAATAATTGGAAATCCTAGTTGGAACATTGCATAAGATTTGGTCAATTAGTGATTCATTTGTTAGTTATTGCAAGTCATAATTTATGCCAAAAACAAAACCAGAAACATAGATTAATTTTCATATCCTAGATCTTTGCATTTTAGATGTTATCTTAGGTCATACCTTATATTCCAAAAAAAAAGGAAACCAACTTAGGTAGCTGCATACCCTATGTTTTTTACATTTACAAGTCATCCTCCTTTGAGAAATTTATATCTTATGGTCCAAACCAAATTACAAAAGAGATGATTAGAAATGGACCCTTCATGAAAATGTGACGACCTTTACAATCCCACTGGCGAAATGAACATCAGTCCTAAACCTCCCCAAATCAATACGAATACCACACATGGGTTCAACATCACAAAAACTTTTGAAACCTAACCCATATGGTAACCCATTTGAAAATTTCCTCATGAGAGATGACTAAGGTCATAGCACTATTGAGGAACTTGAGGTAGTAGCCCAGGATCTTAAGGTGGTTGAATTTGTTGATGATCTCATCATGCTTGACCCTGAGAGATTTTTAGCCAAACTCCTAGAGGATGGGGTTAAATTACCACTTGTATTTGACATAAACACACTACAAGTGGTTCCTTCACCTAGAAATGTCTCAAACCAAAACTAGGGACCTACAACACATATTCCACATAATGTTACACCTCAAGTAAATCTCAATATATGTTCGGGTGGAGCTACACATATAGCTTCAGTGATTCACACTACTCCCATTTTTGGGATTCCCTCCATAGCTCCACCTATAGCATCATTTGTTCCACAGTCCATGACAAAAGTTATGACCCAATCAACATCATCTCTTGTAACACAGTAAACAACACAACCAACATGCACTAACCCATTTGGGACCTCAACAAACACTATGAATACCTCCTCAAACAATCCTAATAGATGCAAGAGAATAATATTTTCAGGTTCAGGACCCACAACCATGGTTAATGTCAAAAGTACCACATATATTCATGTTATTCCCTAAACTATTACTCCACAAGGACAATAGGGTACACATACGTTGCCTCTGGTGAATCTAGAACAACTAGGATTTCAATCAAATACCTTTACATCATACACATCACAACAAGGTATCCCTCCACAACCCGCAAGTCAAAACACACAAGCACAACCCAACATGAACCCCTCATATACACATATAGCCCAGGTACAACAAGATACCCCTCCATACACCTATCAAGTATCTACACAAAATGTGGGACCTAACAATAAAAATGGTATACCAAATCGACAAGTGGGTGCTCTAACTATGCAAATGCTTTCTTTACAAAAAAAATTGAGAACATGCAAGTAACAACACAAAAATCCTACAACATGCAGGACCTACATCTATATCTCTTTGATAGGACTATCTACATGCCACAAGGATACACAATCCTAAACTTTTCAAAGTGAAAAGGGACAAGAAACCTGATAGAGAACATCGAAGAATTCAATGTTGCTTGCTTTGACATAGCATCAAATAGTACATACTTGATGAGGTTATTCCCCATAACTCTTACGGGTCCTACACTTTAGTGGTTTTCATGATTACTAGGAGTCATACAAACATGGTCCAAGTTAGCCAACAAATTTTTAGACAACTATGCCTTTAACATTGAAAATGATCACATTAGCCACTTTGTGTACCTTGAAACAAGAAGAGGGAGATTCCTTTATCAAATACTTCCAAAGATGGAGAAACTTGGTGAGACGATGCTAGATAGAGATCCCTAAGAAAAAAAAGGTGGACATGTTTGTTGAAAACCTCCTAGATGCTTTAAAGGATCCCTTGCAAGTTCATTATTGTGCCCACTTTGTAGATCTAGTTCAAAAAGGAACAATGATTGAAAAATCACTTGTCGCTAAGGGCACCCTTAAGTTCTCTAAGAGTACAAACAATCAACACATGTTCAATGAAAAAAAAAATACTAGTCTCAAAAAACATGTCAAAAATGACAGGGTTGTGGATACCAAAGCAATAAACAAACCGGATCTTGCTATCACTCTAAGCAGACCTAGAGCACCAAAAACTACACCCCAAACCCCTACACCAATGTCCAATGTAATATGAAATAATCAAGGACTAGGACAACATAGACCACCTAGGCAATACATTAAATGTGAATACACTCCCCTCAGAGAACCCATTGAGTCTATACTGAAGAAATGTGTTCAATAAGGTGTCATACAAATACGGGAACCCATACCTTATGTGTCTAAATTTAAACCCTCTTTGTGGGATGATAACGCTTTTTGTGAATACCACCAAGGTAAAGGACATAAAACATCTACTTGTAGAAAATTGAAAAAATATTATTCAAGACCTTATTGAAGACAAAGTAATCAAGGTAGATGGACAACAACAACACACTTCCAATAAAGATCACAAAATCTACAAGAATCCTCTTCAAGACCATGCTTTGTGGAAATCCTCTAGTTCAGGTACAAATAACAATAACTCGGCCAAGTATACGACTACTGGCTATAATTACTCCAAAATACTCCATCGTCGAGTTGTAGATGAACATATCAACACCATTATCATCAAGAAGACCCTAGAGTGTTTTGTAAACACTCATAGAACTAAAATAGCCATACCTGGTCCTTCACCTCCCAAGAAGTCCCAAGCTAAAGGCATTTTTAACTTTTTGGATCATCTAGAAAAAACCCCAGCACAAATATCCATACTAGATCTACTATGCACATCACTCGAGCATAGGGCCATCCTAGATAGGATGTTGAAAGAGACCACTATCCTAGACAACCTCAATGTCGATCGATTTCAAGCCATGGTTGGATTCCTAGTAAGATCTCACCATGTTACCTTCTTTGACAAAGACTACTCAACCCAAAAGATGAACTATAATGACTCACTACACATTGAAGCCTTCATCTATCAAAATATGATCAAATGAGTCTTTATAGATGGTGGAGCAGGATTGAATGTTTGTTCCCTAAAATTGGTTAAGGAACTAAGTTTATTTGAAGCATGTGTGGATAAGTAAAATATCATAGTCATAAAATGTTATGATGATGATGAACGATCCTCCAAAGTCATAATAACACTTCCACTCCGAGTGGGACCCATAATGTTCGATACAAATTTCCAAGTACTGGATCTAGAAATCCCTTATAATCTTCTCCTTAGTCAACCATGGATTCATTCCATGAAGTTTTTTCCCTCCATGTATCATCAATTCCTTAAGTTTCCCTACAACGACACTGAGATTAAAATCTAAGGTGATCTTGATCCCTTTGAGTATTGAACTAACCTACAAGGAGTCTTTGAATGTCAGGTGCCACTTAACCATGATGACTTGATGTCAAATTCAGCAAATAAATTGACCCCTCAACACTCCACATGACATCTAATGCCACTTAGTCATCTGCCTCCACATCTTTTTCTTCCACTACAAATCCCTAGACCCCAAAATCTAGATCCAAAGCAAGGGAAGAAAATGATACCATATGAACACTATATTTTGCATTACCATGATGCCAAAATCACCAAATACATATGGAAAGTCATGTTACAACATCAAACCTAAGTTTTGGATTCATGTACCTCCTAAAACTACCTTCATAAAATGGGGAGACCTTGGTAAGGAAGATGTTGATGATGTGTCTATCTGGATCTATAAAGAAGAGGCCACACCACTTCCAATTCAAAAATATGGTAAAGGGTTTCTAATGGTGCAAGTAAAAGGTTATGATGGCACCAGTGGGTTAGGCATAAACAAAAATGGAAGAATAAAACCCTACATACTTACTAAATGGGAGAAGAATCTTGGGTTAGGGTGGATGCCACTAAAGATGGGTTCCACTAAAACCAAATTTTCTTCAAATAAGTGCTTTCTTTTGAATGTATCAAGACATCGGAGGATTCCAAAAATGAATTTTATGATGACAATGATTCTAACAACTGGGAATGGGAATCCTATGCCTCTAGCACTTACGAACTGGATAAAATTTTCCATAATCCAGACACACCTAGCCCTAGGGTAACCAACTTTATGAATGTCAACATATGAGACAATACATCAATCCTTACCTTATCAATTGATTTCCCATAATTTGTAAATATTGATGATAGCAATTCCCTAGTCTACCCACAATTGGTTGATTGTTACCAACAAGGTCCTATTATTTTGGATGCCTTTGAGAATGACAAAGCTATTGTTGAGTTCATGGGACTGAGAGAAGGAATGCCATAGGGAGACCATAAATTTGGCTTCACTATAGAACTTGATGCGGCAGCGTACTTTGGGGAGACTGCATCACCCTCCAGTCACAAAAATAATAATAAAGAGAAAGAGGAAAGGTCTTTGGGTGAAAACTATGAGACACCCTTTGATCATGAAAAAGTAAAAACAAAGGACGTATCTAAAGGTGAAAACCTCCCTGAGGTGCCTAAGGAAGGAGGTTTGAATTTTCTCCCCATCACACAAGAGTGATCATCGATGATAATTTAGGATATAGAAGAGGTCAACATTGGAGCACTTGAAGATCCTAAGACAGTGTCATTAGCAGCTTACTTGACAGAAGAATAAAAACCCAACTTCCAAGAATTCTTCACATATCACAAGGGTAATTTTTCCTAGTCATACGCTGACATGCCTAGGTTGGACTATGAGCTAGTCGTACATCACTTGTCATTGAATCTAGATGCTAATTCGGTAATTCAAAAACTTTGGAAAATGCATCCACAAATCACCTTGTTGGTCAAGATGGAACTAAAGAAACTCTTGTATGTTGACTTCATTAGGTCTATTGGTTATATAGACTGGATCTCCAATTTGGTACCTGTCACAAAACTAAATGGTAAAATTTTCATATGTACTGACTTTAGAGTTTTAAACAAGGCATGCCCTAAGGATGAATTTCCTCTCCCCATCATTGACATGATCATGGATCTTACAGTAGGATAAAATATGTTGTCCCTTATGGATGGTTTCTCTGACAATAATCAAAATTTTATTGCTCCAAAAGACCAACGTAAAAAAACTTTCACTTGTCCCCAAGGTACCTATTACTAGAACATCATGCCCTTAGGCTTGAAAAATGCAAGAGCTACATACCAGTGAGCAATAAATACAATATTTCATGACCTGATGCATAGCCTAATGGAGGATTATGTTGATCTCTTGGTAAATTCCTTAACTATATTTGATCATCTAAAGGTCTTAGACAAATTATTTCAACAACTAGAAGAATACAAGGCTTGTCTCAACCCAAAGAAGTGTTTCTTTGGGGTAAAATATAGAATTTTTTTGAGATACATTGTCTCACATAGAGGCATAGAATTTGATCCCACCAAGGTGAAATCCATCATCGACATGCCTCTGCCAAAGAACATCAGTCAATTAAGGACATTACAAGGGAGCCTATAATCTATTAGGAGATTCATTTCTCAACTTGCTGACAAATGCCATCAGTTTTAGTACTTGTTACATAAAGGGATCCCTTTTATATGGACCAAAAAATTATAGGAATCCTTTCAATAGATAAAAGAGTATCTCCTAGCACCGCCCATATTGATTCCACCAATAGATGGTAAGCCCCTCATATTTTATGTATCTACAAACACAACAACACTAGGGGCACTACTTGCTCAAAATGACCATGAGGAAGAGGAAAGAGAAATCTACTATATTAGTAGGACCTTGGTGGGGTATGAAATCAACTACACTCCTATTGAATGGGTCTTCCATGCAGTGATCTTCACAACATAGAAGTTAAGGCATTATATGTTGAACCATCAAACAAACATGGTAGAAAAAATTGATCCGCTCAAGTATCTTCTTAGTAGAGAAGCGTTAACAAGGTGATTAACAAAATGGGTCATGGTCCTTAGTGAATACAACATCTAATATTTTAATTGCAAGGAAATCAAATGACAATTAATAGCGGATCAACTTGCAGATGTGCCAACACAAACAAAACATCCCCTCATCATTGGTTTTCCAGATGAGTCACTCTTCATTGTTTAGACAAGTAATGCATGGAGGATGTATTTTAATGGCTCCTATACCAATCATGGGTCAGGTGTTGGGGTACTATTCATCACCCCACAAGGTGGCACGATACCAAAATCATTTAGAATAGCATTCCCTTGTACAAATAATATTACATAATATGAGGCCTCGTTAATGAGATTGTGTATGGTGATCAAGTAGAAGATCAAAAGTATATAGGTCTTTGGAGATTCATAGTTAGTCATCAATCAGGTCAATGATGACTATGATACAAAGGATAAGAAATTGACTCCCTATAAGAAAATGGTTGACAACCTCAAGCTTTACTTTGTCAACATCACCTTTTTTTAGATACCCCGCATACAAAAAAAGTAGTAGATGTCATGACAATCATTGGATTGCTCTTGGACACACTAAAAATGCATCACAATACAATTTCTTAGTGGGACAACTATTGGTTCCAACTTTTGATGTCCTGGAATTTGAAATGGTTTGTGAACTTGGTGGTCCTGAGTCACCTTGGTACCTAGACACTTATAATTAAATACATTCCCAGATTTTACTTGACAACTTATCTAGTAACCAATGCAAGAAATTTATCCAAAAAGACTCTCATTACACCATCATTGGGGATACCTTGTATCAAAAAACCTTTTACAATTCCCTACTCTAATGTCTCGATAACATGAAAGCACAAACAACCTTACACAAAGTGCATGAAGGAATTTTTGGTTCCCACTCCAGTTGTCCTACTTTAGCCAAAAAGATTATGCAGCTGGGATGCTATTGGCCGACTATGGAACATGAGGCATACTAATTTGTTAAAATATATAGATAATTTCATGTTCATAGTGATCTCATTCATGCTCCAACACAGGATCTAAGGACCATTACTTCAACTTGGCCCTTTTCTCAATAGGGACTCGACCTCAAGAGAAAAATTCACCCCACTTCCTCAAATGGCCATAAATTTATTATAACCACCACTAAATATCCTACCAAATGGGTAGAGGCCATCCCCCTTACCTACATCACTAGCAACCAAATCACAAAGTTCATTCTTAATTATATCATTTTTCACTATGGTATTCCATAGTCCATAATCATAGACAATGGTCATCCCTTCAAAAACCAAGACATCCACAAACTATGCGAACAATTTCACATACAACACCATTCTTCTACTCCCTACTACATGCAAGGAAACAATCAAGCTAAGGCATCCAATAAAACCATCATTAAAATCCTTAAGGAAATTGTCAATGATGTTGGTCGTGATTGGCACATACAACTTAACCCTGCCTTATGGGTATATCGAACCAACATTCGTACTCCCATTGGAGCCACCCCATTTTCCCTAGTATTTGGTTCAGAGGCTATTCTCCCCATTGAGGTCGAATTACCCTCTCTCCAAGTGTCCATGAAAGGGTTAATCAAAGATGAAGAGTACAAGATATCTAGGCTAGATGAGCTGGAATTACTAGATGAGTGAAGATAGAAATCATTAACCCACATAAATAATATAAGAATAATCTTTGCATAAGTTACAACAAGAGGGTTTTGGTCATACATTTCGACATCAATGACCTATTACTAATGTAGATTCCTAAAAACCATGCAAAATGAAATAAAACTGGTGCAAAATGAGATAAATTTGGTAAGTTTGAGCCTAACTAGCTAGGCCCTTATGTCATCACAAATTCCTTTAGTTCCAACGTATATCAGCTGTCTACTTTAGAGGGAGAACCATTATTTGAGCCTATAAATAGCTTTCTCGTGCACAAGTTTTACACATAGATTTAGAGAGCTCAGTCAAAACCACAAAATATAAAAATTTTGAAAATTTTGAAAAAACCAAAAAACAAGTAAAGAGAAATAATCCATCTAATAGTGAAAACCATCTCAATGGTGCTTTGGATAAGCACCATGGTGAAAACCTAGCAAACAAGTTCCATGTGTAGATAATCTTCATTATGTCATTTATTATCACTTCACATGGTCTTTCCACTTTCACCCATAATAATATAACTATCTCTCCTTCATTCCACAACACCCATAATAAGAGTAGTTGCTAGTTCTATGGCTTGAGATCATTTTACACTCGCAATATATTGCACATAATCCCTCTTACCATCCAATTCCACATAGGACCTGAATAAGGTAAAATACCTATCACCCATTCTTGGTGGAATAACCTCGAGATCTTTGGGACCTAACACTCTTGGAAAACACAATAACATGTCAAAAACACAAAAAGCATCAAAAAATGTCAAAATCCCAGAAACATCCAAACAATTAGAAAACTACAAAAACAAAGTCAACATCTTTTGTGTCAGTCTTTTTCATTTTCAAACTATGTTGCACCTTTATGACTAGACATAGTCAAGGCCATTTTTTTATGTGCCCTCGAGGCATTATGGAAGTTCCTTCTAAGTTTGTCAAATAAAACACAATAAAATCATGAATTAATCTAAAAAATAAAGAAAATTTAGGTTTTATCGAACTACGAGGTCTCTACGTGTATAACATAGGCAAGGGCATCAATCGATGAGCCCCCGAGGTTGCACTAGGTCACTCCTTTAGGGTTTGTCACATTCACTATCACTCACGTTAGATATCTTCCAATGAATAAATATTTTTTAAGTCGATCCTATCAGTCAAATTCATGTCAAACTATGAGGTCTCTACATGTATAACATAGGAAAGGATAATCTTTGATCAACCCCAAGGCCCCTAGGATAGGTCCTTAGGTTAGGTTCTTGGTCAAAATCTTGGAAAACATGAAAATATTAGAAATTTTAAAAACTGAAACATTTTTTAAACATCTCATAAACATTGGTCATACAACAAACAACTCGAACACAAGGACAAAAATGATGCACAATCCAACCAATCAAAAATTAGTCCAATATAAAATCTATCAAATCAATTATTTAAGGGTCTTCAAGATGTGTCCTTCTTGACATCGGAATTTTTTCTATCAAACAATTTATTCAGGATATGTATTTCCTTAATCAACATCAAATATATCAAACCAATCATTTAAGGGTCTTCAAGATGTGTCCTTCTTGACATCAGACTCTTTTTTGTCAAATAATTTATTCAGGATATGTATTTCATGAATCAACATCAAATCTATCAAATAAATCATCTAAGGGTCTTCAAGATGTGTCCTTGACATCAGACTCTTTTCTGTCAAACAATTTATTTAGGATATGTCTTTCTTGAATCAATAAAAAATCTATTAAATCAATCACTTAAGAGTCTTCAAGATGTGTCCTTGACATCAAACTCTTTCTTGTCAATTGTGGGTCTTCAAGATGTGTCCTTCTTGACTTCAAACCCTGTCATGTCATCTATTCAGGATGTGTCCTTCCTAAATCTTTACCCCGACAATAATCAAACTCGGCATTTGAATCTTCTTTAGGATGAGTCCTTCCTAAAGAATGACTAGTCAACCCCATCATCACTAGGTCAACCTTAGCAAACAAACAAATATCTGACACACATGTATTGACAAACATTTTTCATTTATTTTTCAATTATTTCATATGACCATGTACCTAGCCACCTCGACGATGTCCTATGATGGATTTAGAGGAGCGACAATGTTACATGAACATATCTTGTTTTTTGATTGATTGTCTTATCTTTTTGTAATTTTTATGTCACTAGCCACCTCAAGGATGTCCTGGTAATAAGATTTAGAGGATAAATGATGTATCATGATGATTATCTTATATTTTCAAATTTGTCATGTCACTAGCCACCTAAAGGATGTCTTGGCTATAGGATTTAGAGGAGAAACAATGTTCCATGACACATTTTATTTGGATTGTTGTTTGTGGTTTGTCTCAAAAAAAGAATAGAAACAATTGGATTCCTAAGTATGAGTCATGACAATCCTTGTTTGCGACTTTTTTTTTTTGGAAAAATCACGACATTACACACCGTTGGTCTACATCATATCATTGTGCTTCTTGTATGTTGCAATAAATTACCCAATGATGATTAAAATTTAAATGCTTAGTATAATGACAACAAAGTGACAACATATCTTTCTTTAATGCTAACATAAATCATCTTCAAGATAACATTCTTCTTCCATCACATTGTGATGGTGTACTCTAACACAAAAGTCACCTACATTATTTACAAGATTAGAGCAACATACAGCTTACATCAATTTTGCATAAGGAAATAAAAACATTAAAACGTTATTGTATACATTTTCATAACATGATATATATAGATAACACAATGCATACAATGACTATATATCATAGCTCACATACATCCATTACATCATAAATCAAGTGCGACAATCATAATTAAAATAATACATCATCATCATCAAATAAGAATGAATCATCAGTGCATCACATAAATATATCAAAATGTGTCAAAATATAATATCCAAGATGTATATCAAAAAAATGGATCTCAAAGGCTTTATAATCATAATACAGTGTCTACAATATATAAACATGTCCCTATGTTGAACTCTCACTACTCAAATAAGAAGAATGAGGAGGTGCCTGATGAGGAGTGCCTAAAGATCGTTGTGTGGATGGGGTCCTATCATAAGGTCTTGGCCTATGAGGTCCTAGGACACCACCACTGCTCTGGGATTTTTGTGGGATATGTTATGTGGTCTACTACTGAGCGTGCTTGAGAAGAACTGGGAGCCCGTCTCTTAGGAGGTACCTTGTATTCATACAAATCCCTGTAGTATTTCTCTCTGTAGTATTGCTCTCTCTTGCTAGCTCTGACCAACTCCCAAGCCATATCCATAACCAATCCACTGCAAAGAGCGGAGAACTCTAAAAACCTTTGTTATGTCTCCTACCTCTATGCCATTGTATGATCTTGCTCCAAATAAGAACTATCCCTCTCTAGATGCATATCATCTCTCTTTGTGGACATAACCCTAATATTATCCTCCAAGGCCTCTATCCTGGCCTTCAAATTGGCCAAATGTTGATCTACGGGACCCTCCTCCTCCTATAGAGGTCTCTCTCCCTCATCCACATCATGTTCCTCCATAGTCTGGTCTTGGAGCTATCTCTCCTCATCTCTCACCTCCTCCTTTGTAAATTCCTCCACATCTTAGTATCCTACCTGTAATAACTCCAGGGCATCCTTAACTACCTCGTCTCCACCAATAACCTCTTCCTCTCCACCAATGGCCTCCTCCTCTCCACCAATGGCCTCCTCCTCTCCACCGATGACCTCCTCCTCTCCCTCCCCCTCACCCTCATAGATGAGTGGAAATACTCTACCCTAGCCTCTACCACCTTGTCAACCTCATCAAACACCCCTCCCACATTTTACTCTACCATCATCAACTCCAACTCTACCACCTCAACCACAAAAACTACCCCATCTTCCACCATGTGGACCCCATGGACCTGTACCTTGGTGCTCTACAAGCACTAACTAATCAAGATCTATGTATGGCACATTTCTATATTGTGCCCACTAGGTATAATAGGTTGTTTTCATACCAACACCCGCTAGCCCACCCCTCCATGCCCACTACACTAGCTATAGTGTGTCAATATTTTTCATTGTCATCACTACGAGAATCATGTTTTCCTATAGAGGAACCTCCCTTGAAGATCTAACGAACTTGGCTCAGTCATGCAACTCATCTTGAATCTCACCAAACTGTTAGAGCACTTTGTCTCTCCAACATCCCCACTAACATCTCTCCCCAACCCATAGGAAACCCATTCCCTCAAAAATATGGCAATATAATCCTAGCGATAAGCGTACACAACACATAATCAATCCGCTCATATCTCTCTGCAAGAACATGCCATTTGATCTCATAGTGTTTGATACCAAGGTGTCTAACATCCTCGTACACATAATATTGAGTGATCTCACTGTAACCCCTCTAAGTATCATAGCAAATCCTCTCACCACTTATTGGTAATTTGAGTATCCTATACACATCCTCCAATGTAATTGTCACCTCTCTTGTGGGAAATTGGAAAGACGAAGTCTCCAAATGTCATCGCTTAGTGAGTGGAATGACCATCCCTTGGTTTTCCCAAATATTGGGCATAAAAGTAACATGGTGAAGTCGAAGACGCCATATTAAACATTTCTCTACATTGGTCAACTAGTCCCGCAATTTGTAAGTGGCTGGTCTAGAATCTTGAGTGTATATCATATCCAAAACAACCTACAAATGCATAAAATATCTTGCATCAAAAACATGAGGCTAATAAATGCACATCATTCAAAAGACGAAGCAAATTTTACACTTCAGGTAACTCAAAAAAATTGGTAGGCAGATGTGTCGTTCTCTTTAACAAATGTGTCACGTAAAACACATGTGTCACACTATTTAGCAGATGTGAATCACCATGCAAATGTGTCACATGACAGTCAAATGTGAACCAAAAAATTAAATGCATCACTAGCCCCATCATATGTGACTTACTAAAAAAAATGCAACTCGAAAACACGCATATGCATTGATTTATAGAAAACAAAAAACCGACCTCCACATGTTTCTACAAATACATCGTATCATAGATAGATGCATTGCATACGATGACATTTTTGGTGCACAATAAGTGATGCATATGAAAAACAAAATTTAACACCCTAGAAATGTGTGAAAATTAAAATTTCAAAAGTTGGTTCTAGGCTACATATCGGCTCTCCTGCATTGGCTGGCCATCAGAAGGTCTTGATATGATATTTGTGGTGCTCGAAGTAGGGAACGAGAGAAATTTTTCAAGTTTTCTCTAGCGTAAATCACAATTTTTCAATCTTCAAGGGTGAAAATGAATTCACTTTTTACCCATTTTCTATTTATACCTAGGGTTTTTAGTGTTTTCTTTGAAGCCTAATATACTGGACAAAATTTTTGAACACTTCCAATGACCATTTCATGTAATAAACCTCACTAACACTATTTTATTGCACCACCATCAAACTTCTGGCCATCCAATTCCCTATTTAGGAAAATTTACAATTTTGTTTGAATTTTTCAAAAATTTGTCAATTTTCCCAAGGGCGCATACCTTTACCCATTCCATATCATGGCATGTTATTATTTATTATTTGACACAAACGCCAAAATTATATTATTTCATAGAGGGGCAAAATGTAGACACTGAAAAATGGCTTAGACCTGCAACTGCATTTTTCATCATTAATTCAAGATACCCGCAAAAATGATTAAATGATTTATCATTTAATTATAACTTAATCTCCTAGTTCCTCTAATTAATTAAATAGTTTTAACCATTTAATTAATTCATTTTATTATTCTTCTAAAATTGATTAATTAAGTAAATTATTATCATTTATCTTAATTATGTCACTAATTAACTCTAATCTCTTCTTTTGATAAATTAAATAAGTTTCCTAAAGTTACTTAATTATGCCATTTAATTTCAATCTCTTCTTTTAATTAATTAAATAAGTTTCATAAATTTAGTTGATTAAGTTAGTAATATGAATTCATATTCTCCCACATTCAGTTAAATAAATGATTATTCATTTAATTAATTAATTATATCCTCTCACCTAAAGTGCATCTATAAATTAAATAGTTCATTCAACTATTTAATCACGTACACACAACTTCTTCCACAAAGAAAGGAATTAATTTTATAATTAATTATTCTTTGAGCACATGTCTCCTACATTTTCGAGTAAATATCTCATGTATAATTCTCTCCACTTCTGACTAACACTCTCTCTTAGTTCACTCACCTAATTGATATCTCACCTCCTTTTGAATCACACACTCTTTCAGTTACATCCAATCAATCAAATCAATCAAATCAGCTAACTATCCAATCAATCTAATCAATCAAGTCACTTAATTATGCAATCAGGTCATCACACTTGATCTAGACCACTAGAATTCAAATCAATCTCGACCGTCATATCTATGAAGCTTCTATAAAAGAAGATTTTCAATTCTATTTTCGGTAATAACAATCTTCAAAGTTTTTTGTTGTAAAAATACTTACAGACTAATATTACATACTCATGATCTAAGGGCATTGAGAAATTCAATTATTTTTTGAGAAGAATAAGAGTCAAGCAAGCATGGGAATTAGGTGATATGTTTCTTGTTTAATTGAATTCCTTTTTTGCATTGCATTTCATTATCAATTTGGGGATCTTAGCATGATCTAGGAAATTTTTGATTGATGTCATTGTTATGCTTTCTTTCTTCTTGGTTATTTTCCCTTATCACATTCTCAAGTTTGGTAAAAAAAATATTTTGTGTTTGAATAAGGCCTTTAATTTCTTTGATATTGACTTAAATACATCTCTTAGGCTTGCATGTTTTTTACTTGATTTTTTTTTTTATTTGCTTATGTATACCACCATCATGAACTAACATGCAACTAGTAAAATGCGAGGAATCGTCATCAAGGATTAGACTAGCTAGTTATGGATTTTTTTTTGGAACGCTTTTAATTTTTTTTGCTCTATTCAGGAGAGGAAGGATTTGAGGGGCGAGGTGTCCATTTATGAGGTTCTAATATGCATGAGTGAGTTTTAAATAATGGGATAAGTAGAGATTAAAAGTTCTCATGAACCCTTTGGTACATATGATGTTAATCAAATAGGCAAAAGAAAAAGAAATTGCTAAGTATAATAAAAAGAAAAGGGCTCAAATATCCAACTTTTTGTATGATTAAAACATGTTATTTTGTGAGGGGGAAAACCATTATATTCAAACAATATTAATGCAATGAATTAAGAATATATCTAATTCAAAACACTTAATCTAAGATATTATTCCACCACTCATGAAATGAACAATCTAAGCTATTGAAATTAAATCCTAAGAATAACACAATGAATTCAAAGGAAAGGAGAGATTACCATCCCATGTCGGAGTGTGTTTTCATGATTTTGGATTGTTCATATCATTACGAAGCCTTAACAATTCATGTGTAAAAGCTTGAAGAATGATGCCTTGGTTGGTTGATTGAAGAAATGGTTGAAGCTCTAACAATGGTGTTTGTGAATGTCAGCATTACTTCGTTGTGCAAATGATGTTGATTCTCTAATCCTTATTTGTGAGGAAAGAGGTTTGTTATATAAAAAATGAGATTTGAAATGGATGACTAGGATTGTGTTGGATAATATCCAGATCAATGGTTGAAAGGTGTTGAGAGAATTTATACATGATAATATTGTGCAAAGTTGATGGCACAATTTATGTGATTGAGGAATAGATTGGCTAGTCAGGGGCTAGATTGATTAGTCAAGATTTTAGATTGATCAATCGAGATTTAGATGGCTTAGTTAGGAAATTGATGGCTTAGTTAGGAAATTACATTGATTAGTCAACAAATTATATGGCTTAGTTAGAAAATTAGATTGATTAGTTAGCAAATTTGATTGCTCAGTCACCAATCATAATTTTCTCAATTAGAAAGTAGGTGAGGAATATGAATTAATTGATTTAATTAACTAATTCCTTTTTGGAGTTGAACGTGCAAATCAAGTTTGACTTTTGCAAACGAAGTTGCATTAGTTTGATTTTATTTTTGATAAATGATTTGAATAGTTTTGATTTAATTATTCAAATTTTGGAGGGAAAGTGTTGTAATTAAATTATTATGATTTAATAATTCAATTAACTTAGAGGAATAAGGTGTTTTAGTGATGTAATTAAATAATTGGTGTTATTTAATCAATCAAGATTAAATAAAGTGAGATTAGAACTTCATTAAATAAACATAATTTATTTAATTGGTTGAATGATGAAACATGAATTAATCAAATAATGTTGTTTTATTTAATTAATAGCAGAATTAGGGTTTTTAGGACTTTATAAAAAATATGTATATTTAATTTGTTAGAAATGATGAAAAAGAGAGTTAATTAAATAATATTTTTTTATTCAATTAATAGCATAATTAGGGTTTTGGATGCTATTTTGATATTGTGTGATGTTTTTGAGATGTTGCGGGATGATTTTTCAGACGTTGTGAGATGATTTCGAAATGTTTCAAGATGTTGTTCAGTGTTGTTCAATGTTATTTAGGGTGTGTGATAGGTGTTAGGTCAATTTTACATGTCTACATTTTTCCCCTCTTTGATACAAAGTACTCATTGCTTTGTTTCAAATACTATATTTTTAAGATCAAGTTTTTTGAAAAAAATTATGCCCTACTATGCACCGATGTTTAGTGGAATGATGGTAGGACTTTGTGCTACCCCCTCAAGAGGTTGGCTAAAAAAATTTTGTTTGAGGTCAAGCTCATGACCCTATTCTATTTCAGTTTTGATGTGTTTAGGATGAAGAATTAGGTCCATAGGTCCTTCGTTTCTTGTTTTGTTATTTCTAAGAGCTTCTAGAATTTGAAAGTAGGAAGGTTCCCTAAGTAAAATGAGGGTTTCCCAGGTGAAATTAGGGTTTCTTGAGGTTTAATATAGGCCATTAGTCTTCTAATTATCTCATTTGTGCTTTGATCTTTTGGCTAATTCTTGTCTCTGAATTTCCCATTCTATCACTTGTCAAGGATCAATGTCGAGATTTTAGGGAGCCTCACATCGATTAGATCTCGTTCGGGAGTTCAAATGGCTCTCAAGCATTGGTGGCCCGGTATGTACCTTGTTACTTCGTGTTTTCATTTCATTACATTCTCATTATGTGTGTACAAAGTTTCTTGAGTCAATAGCGAAGTTTTGGTGATTTTTGAGCATTTGCATCATTTTCCTTGCATTGCCTTTGACCTTTAAATCCTCACCCTTGACTTAAAACCTCACTCTTGACTTAAACTCTCACTTTTGATTCATGCACTTGACCTAAAACCTCTCCCTTGACTGAAAACCTTACGTTTGATTGTTGTTTTTCTTGAAACTTCACCCTTGACCAAGAACCTCTCCCTTGACTAAAAACCTTGACCTTGTTTCCCCGCCCTTGACTTGAAACCTCACACTTGCCTGAAAACCTCACTTTTGCTTGCTATTTTCTGAGCATCTGCTCTAAACCCTTGCATTTGATTTTATCTCTTGCATTTGTTTTTAGCATTTTCTCTAAACCCTTGCATGTTCTTTTTTGTCATCCTAAATTTTGTTTTTCATCATGCTTTGTTTATTTTTGTGTTTTTTTACATGTTTAGATTGAAACCCTAACATCATGGGTTAAAATGGTTGCAGGTGGGCCTCAAACCACTGCAGCCAAGGGAGAGACTTCCTCGACACTTGTTTGATTTGATTGCCCATTTTTGTGTGTTGGAGTGAGAATTTATTGATGTCATTAGATTAATTATATTTTTTTCATGCCTCCTATCAAGACTCACATAGCTATGATGACCACACTCATGGAGCGGTGGAATTCTGAGACATCCTTGTTTCATTTGCCTACATGAGAGGCGATTGTTACCCTTGAGGATGTGTGGAGGATACTCTGCCTTCCCATTCATGGAGAGATTTTTACATATCATGTTCAACATGGTACTCATTCCATGTAGTGTGTGCTAGGTGCTAGACACTTGGAGGTGCATTATTCAAAGATTGATCAATTCGGGTTTTCTGAGAGTGCAAATCCTATTTCGCTTGTCCTATGTGGTTTGATTTTAGAACTATTTGTTCTTGATAGGAGAGGTCAATAGTTTCCTATAGGTTGGGGTGTATGTATTGAGAGTATGCTTGAGAATGGGACTAGGTATGCTTGGGGTACATGTCTCCTTGCTCATCTTTATAGAGATATGCACGAGATCGTGTACCGGGGTGGGTAATCTATTTTCATAGGTGTTTCACTTTTGCATGTTTGGGTGTGGGAGCACATTGCAGTTGCTCGACCAGATGGGATACATGATCATTATCCTGATGATACATACTCCTATTGTTATGGGTATTTCATGTACTACACATTTCCCGAGGATCTTCCTTATTGGTGTCATGTTTTCGATGAGATGCTAGGTTTTGTGTGGAGACCTTATATAGGTTGTGAGGCTTGGCCAAAGGATTCAAATCATCTTGTGATTGTCAAAAAACTTGATGATTGGTTGGTCATTCTTATTCTGTGATAGAGCATTACTTACTGGATCGATCATGTTATTAGTTCAGAGAGAGATAGGGGCGGGTTCCTGATGCTTATGAGGCTCAATTCAGTTGGACTACTAGAGAGGTCCATGTATGGGGTCTCTGGGAAGATATAGATACTATTTTTTTTAATTTTAGAGAACTTGCCCCAGTTGGTTGGGATTGGTCAATTGGTTTAACAAATCCAAGTAATAATCTTGATTAAGATGAGTGGTGGGCATGACATAGGATATTAAGGTTCAACGATCTTGGGGGTGATCTCGCTTTGGGCAGAGAAGGTATTATAGGTCATTGTGGGGATCAAAAATGCGTTGAGGTTCTTATAGAGAAGTTGGAGAAGGCCTAACATGGTGGGGCACAGGGTGGTCTAGATGAGTGTATACCTTAGGTGGAGGGTCATAGATAGGTTCTAGGTAATCCTCTGCCAGCTAGGGATGGAGATATACTATTAGCTCAAATGACTATTGCTAGAGACATAGAGATAGTGGGGTGGCAAGCTATGGAGGCTCAGGTAGACATTTTGAGGGTTGAGAAAGATAGAGAGAGCGGTCGATGGAATGTTGTAGAGGCTTAGGTAAAGTTTCTTAAGATAGATAGAGATACTCTCAAGGAAAAGCATGATATTATGTGAGCTAAGCAAGATCTGTTTCTACATATGTCCACCTATTATCAGACCTTATATGATGCCATTGTTCCTAGGGCTGCTTGGCATCCACAATTCAGAGAGCCTAGTGTTGTGAGTGATGGAAATAGTGGTGGTGGTGCAAGAGCAGGTGATTAGTCTATGAGATAGCCAGATCCTCTTGGTGGTCCATAAGGTTATGTCTATCCTATCAGGTTCTTACTTTTTGTACTTGATCTTTATGTTGTTCATTGTTCAAAGGCATATTGTAAACATGTAGTTTGTATTTATATTCATTGGTCTAGTCAAGGCCTCGTATATATGTTATGATTTTATATTACCCTATCAGACTTGTTTCACTAAGGATGATGTACTTATTACATTCGCTCTTTTGATGATGATATATATATATATATGAGATATTCCTTTTTTGACTTAGCCTCATTTTATGCTTCATAGATGATGATATATGATGATGTATGATTATATATATTTTTGTTCTTTTCTGATGTATGTGTATGATGTGGATGGATGAATCATAATTTGTTTCATATGATGTTTATGTGGTGTTGATATATGATGAATGAATTTCCCATACATGATGCTTTTATTGGTTTATTATCATCATGATGTGTATTGACAATATTGTGGATTCAAGATGATACTAATGATATTGCTATGTAGGGTGGATGTTAATTAGAAGAAATATCGATGATGGATAGAGATATGATGTTAATTAGAAGAAATATTGATGATGGACATATATATTATGTTAATTAGAAGAAATATTGATGATGGATACAAATATGATGTTAATTAGAAGAAATATCAATGATGGATAGAAATATGATGTTGTTAGTAGTTGATGAGTTTCTTCTTCTTTTCTTTAGAGACTTCATAGTTTGAACAATCCTATTTGATGTAGCAAATAAATACAATGCATTGGAGTATTAATGACTATGGTGACTTTGTATCTATTATGTTTACTTTGACTCTACAAATAAAATAGTATTTTTTCTCATACTAGGAATACATAAACTTCATTTAAAATATATAGTTGGGTTGTGTTAAAACCCTTTTCGGGCCAATCACACAAAGAGGTATAGAACACCTAACATTCAACTACTTCACATTTTTTTTTCAACACAACTTTCATATACTCAATAAAGAAATTATTCACCATGGTAGTATTAAAAAAATATCTTACAAACAACAAACTGAAATTACCCTCAGTTGCCCCCATTCCTTCTTCTCTAAATCCTTATGGACATGCTCAAGAGATCTTGGGAATGAGTCAATAAAATAAATCATGAAAATAAGACTACAAAAAGATAAAAACCAAAGTTGTAGTATCACTTGCCATATTTGTTTGGGGTGGGGTTATTATCCAGTGTTGATCATGTCAATCATAGAAATGGATCTATTAAGGCATATCTCAGGATTTTGTTGGGACTTGTCAAAAAGATATCCTCTATACACAGAAGTGGAATATCAATTAAGGCATAGCTATGAGGTTCAAGAAAATTTTGATATCTTTAGACTATTTTGAGTGAAGGAATAACCCAATGATGTTGTTTTGTTTTTTTTTTTTTGCATGTTTTTATTTTTTTGGTTGTTTTTCTAATGTTTTTGACTTTTGTTGTTTTCTAATATTTTTGAAATTTTTTTGTCTCACAACCATAATTTAGTGTTGCAAGATCTAATCCAAAACCAACTTCAATAAGTTTCCCCCAATAAAATGACTTTCCTTAATTAGTGACAAGCCACAGTTGGATACATGTTTTAAAATAAAATGGATGGGTGGATGTTGTGGATAGTACTAATAGATAATGATGCAAGTTTGACTCAAACATAGCACCTATTTTCTAGGTTTTCAATATGGTACCTATTCTAGGAGTGCCACAAAATGGTTTTCACTTAAAGAATGTTTTGTTTATCTTTACTATTTTTCTTTCTTTTTTATTTTTATTGTATTTTTTTATCTTTTTTCTAATTTTTTTGGATTTTTACCCTCTTTCCTAGGGTATTCTAATGTGCTTCATGTGTATAACTTCTTGAGGTGGATGTTGTTCAGTAGTTCGACTACAGGTTCTCCTTCAGGAGTAGCCAACTGATATGCCCTAGAACTATAGCTTGTTGTGATGATGAATGAGCCTAACCAGTTGCGTTCAAATTTTCCTTTGCCATCCTAATTCAATTATGTATTTTGATTCTCCTTAAGGACCAAGTCACCAATTTGAAAGTTCATGTTTTTGATTTTCTTGTCATAACTATGTTTGAGCTGATTTTGATAAACCTATAGATGGTTTAACGTGCTCAAATTCCTTTCATCTAGGAGCTCTAATTTATTTAGTTTGGATACCATGTATTCTTCATTACTAACCATGCCTTTTAACGAGACTCACAATGAGGGGATTTCAACCTTGATAGATAAGACAACCTCTAATCCATAGACCAAGGAAAATGGTGTGGCACCAGTATGTGTGTGAATGTTGGTTCGATAGGCCCATAAGGTTGGGTTTAGCTACAAATTCCAATCATGACCGACATCATCAATAGTCCTTCTCAGTATTTATGATTATTTTATTAGATGCTTCACCCTGACTGTTTCCTTGAGGATAGTAGGGCGTGGAAAATTTATGTTGGATAGAGAATTTGGAATAGAGTTCCTAGACATTTTGATTCTTGAATGGGGTGCCATTGTCCATTATGATTGTTTGTGGAATTCCATACCTACAAATGAGATAATTCAAAATGAATTTTGATATCTATTTTTTGGTGATATAGTTCAAGGGAATTGCCTCTATCTTTTTAGTGAAGTACCTTATTGTTGTGATAATGAATTTGTGTTTGTTGGATGAAGCGGGTGATATCTTACCTACCAAGTGTAATCCCCATTACGAGATTGGCCATGGTGTTGTGATGGTTCTCAAATATTATGCTAGTGCTTGAACTAGATCACTGTCTTGCTGACATTGTTGAAAATTTCTAGAATGTTGAATGTAATCTTGCTCCATCGAAGGCCAATAGTATCCCATTTTGAGAAAATTTTGGACTAGGTTAGGTCTGCAAGAGTGGGATTCAAAAATACCTTGGTGGACCTCTTGTAAGGTTGTTTGTGATTCTTTTGTGTTAAGACACCGAAGTAACATACCATCTAGACTACAACAGTATAGGGTTTCTCCTAGGATTACAAATCAAGAATTTCTACAAGTGAAAGTTTTCTTTTGAGTGGTCGTTAGGTCAAGTGGTATGGTACCATGTTGGATGTAATCAAAACTATATTAGTACTATGGGGAGTTAGGACCAACAACAATACATACCATTTCCGTTTCTGGGATGTCAAATGCAGGTATGAGTAAATGTTCGATGAAGAACTCATACTTTGGCATATTTATGGAATATCAAGCAGTGAGCCTATTGTTTTCATTGCATCAAAAACTCTGTTATTGATCTAAAGAACTTTCCCAAAGGTTATTTTGAATTATTCCTTTAAGCTTTCCCCCATCCTTTTATATGGTAGCAATTTTTCATCTTTTGTCTAGTACTTATCATTCACCTGTTTGATCACTAGTTGAGAGTCTCAAAAGACATGTAGCTCTTTTATTCTCCATTCAATAGCCATTTTGAGCCTTGTGATGAGAGCTCCATATTTTGAGATGTTGTTCATGCATAGCAATGCAATCCTGTAGGCCTTAGGTATACTATCTCCTTGTGGTTTGAGAAATAGAATACCTACTCCAAAGCCATGTTGAGTATGGGACCCATCAAAGTATAGAGTCCATTGGCCTATCTGTTATGTCATCAAGATACTCTCATATGGAAATTCCATTGTGAGAGGTTTATGATCATCTATGGGTGCTTCATCCAATTGGTCTGCTATGATTTTCCCCTTGATATCTCTCTTATACACATTATCTATATCAAATTCACTCAGGATCATCACCCATTTGGCTATTCGACTTGTTAGGGCTGCCTTTGCTAGTAAGTTTTTGAGTGGGTCTAATTTTATTTTCCTACCTGCATGTTTGCTATTTTTTGGGTGACGACATCTAGTTTTAGTTCCATCTCTATTTTTGGTACATTTTTTTTCAAGCCTTGTGTGTAATAACCCTATTTTCCCATAACATTTGTTTGGTCATATGTTAGATAGAATGTGGGTATTGACCCCTACTAGGTGTTTCAGACATAGAGCGGGTTAGGTCCTTGTTGTGCATAAGGAAGGTTAGCTCCTTGTTGCTAGGATGAGTTGTACTAAAGGTTTCCCTATTGATTCATTAGTGGTACACCTTGTTGACAAGAAAAATTGGGAGGAATGCCCTGTGGAAGACTTGGTTGTTGATATGAATTGTTTTGAAGGTTTCCCTAATGGTGCATTAATGAGTTACCTTGTTGATGTGATGACTAAAGAAGGGTTCTCTATGTCACACCTTGATTCTGGGAAGGACTAAACTGAAGGTTACCCTAGTGATGTGTTTATGGGACACCTTGTTGATGGGATGACTTTTGAAGGGTGCTCTATGGCACACCTTGTTCTTGGGAAGGAATAAGCTGAAGGTTATCCTATTGATGTGTTTGTGGGACACCTTGTTGATGGGATGACTGAAGAAGGGTTCTCTATGGCACACCTTGCTGTTGGGAAGGACTAAATTGAAGGTTACCCTATTGCTGTGTTTATGGGACGACTCTAGAAGGGTGCTTTTTGGCACACCTTGCCATTGGGAAGGACCAAATTGAAGGTTACCATGTTGATGTATTTGTAGGACACCTTGTTGATGGGATGACTAAAGAAGGGTGATTTGTGGCACACCTTGCTGCTAGGATAGACTAAACTGAAAGTTACCTTGGTGATGCATTTGTGGGATGCCTTGTTGATGGGATGACTAAAGAAGGGTGCTTTGTGGCACACCTTGCTACTAGGACGAACTAAATTGAAGGTTACCTTGGTGATGCATTTGTGGGATGATTGCAGAAGGGTTATCTATGACACAAATTGTTGTTAGGAAGGACTACACTAAAGGTTACCCTGGTGATGCATTTGTGGGACACCTTGTTGATGGGATGGTTGAAGAAGGGTTCTCTATGGCACACTTTGTTGTTGGTATTGTTGGTTTGGAAGGGGACCCTTTGGTCAACCTTGTTGATGGTACTGATTTGGAAGGGGACCCTATGGTCCACCTTGTTGATGGTACTATTTTTTTGGGAAAGGTCAAAACTTGAAGTGTTTTTAGGTACATATTGTCTGGGAGGTGGATTGTTGTTTTGTGGCTCATACTAGGATGGCCCTCCTTGATATAGTTGTGCCACTGTTGCTTGTTCAATCTAAGTTGGTTTTTTTAACAAGGGGTTCTCTTTGAGTTGACCACCATTTTATGATAACATGGGTGGAATGTTTGGTATATTTAGGGGTTTAGTTATTTTTCTCACAACTGATTTATCCCCCAAGGGAATAACATTGGGATGTTTTAGAGCCTCTACATTGAAATCCACTAGTAATTTAGCACCACTTTATGCTAACTTGAAGAAATATGAGTTTGGGTCTTTTCTCAACAACTTGTCCATTAGTTTGAGCACCTTGGGGTTGTTATAATGTTTGAATATTTCCTCTTCATTTATTTCGTCCTCTATATCCACTTCTTCTACAACCACTTTTTTTGGGTCTTGGTTGTTTTGTTCTATCACCTCCTTTTGTTTATGGTTTAGTTCTTCCTCACTGAAGGTGTCTCTATATATAGGTCTCTTTTGGGGTGCTTCAAGGTCGCTTAGCCTATATCCCCATGGGCTACTTTCATCGTTCATGGTATTTTTTGGTTGGATGCTGGTGTTGTTTTTTCTTGCTTCCATTTTCTTCCTATGTTGTGATCTTGTAGTTTTCATAAACAATTTCCAAGCTTTTAGTGATTGTTTTCGTAACTCCTAGTCTCTGGAAAATATTTGGCCTACTAGTGCTAAGCAATAATAGAAAAATTCTAGCTGCTTTTGATAGGTGCAATATATTCTTGAGATGAAACCTTTGGTGAAATTTTTTGTAGGGTGATTCTTTGAAAGCTGGAGTATAGACTTCCACTTAAGGATCTTGCTTTTTTTGGTTCTAAGGATCTTTTTCTTGCCAAAAATCATGAAGGGTGTATGTTTATTGCCACGTAGGTGGTGGTAACAGGCGTCTTTCAACTGCTATGTATGCTTTCTCTTCATCTTTGTCTAAGATGATTGATGTGGTGAGAAACTGGCAAGGTGTTTCATTTTTCTCAAATATGAAGGTTCTCAAACTCCTTATGATGTTAGTTTGTTCACCTTCAATGTATGTGAGACTAGGTTTAAGGATTAGTGCTACAAGGTTCAGTTGTTGAACTGGAGCAGTTGGTCACCAGATGGTCATAAGGTGTAATGGTTTTTTGAGGTGGTTGTTATGAAGCTCAAGACCTTAAGGTTTGAGTGTTGTTTTGGAGTGTTGATACTTTTTGAAAATCAAAATATTGAAGAACTAGGGTCGATATTTTACTTCCTTGTCCAAAGGATATGTTGTAGGAAAGCTTGCTTAAACTATTTGTGATTTCCAAGTAACTGTTGATATCATAGATTTCTGAGTGAAGGAATGATCCCAATGGTTTGTTTGATTTTGATTTATAATAAGTAGGATGGAGATAATGGATGAGGGACTATGTGAATTATCTAGTTTTCCAATTGTTTTGTTTGAACAATGATCTTATAAACAACTTTGATTTTTCTCCCCAAGTTTGTGTGTTTCTATCAAATGTAATGTTTTCTCAGGAAAAAGAAAGCATATTTTGGAAAATGCAAGGATCTTAGTAGCAAGTGCACCAGTTTCTCAGAAGAAAATGCAAGGGAATAAAAGAAAGTGCACGATTCCCATAGCAAGTGCTTAGTTTCTGTCAAATGCAGCTGATTTTCATCATTATATTTTTTAAGGATAGAGAGCAAATGCAGTGAAATTTTAGCTATTGCTCAAAAACTGAGGTAACTGCACTAAGATTTTGTGCAAATGCAATGAAATTTTGGCAACTTCTCAAAAAATGTGATGACTTGCTCTAGAATTTTGTTCCAATGTGGTTTCTATGTGTTTTGTTTCCAGTTTTGAACAATCTCTTCTTGGATTTTTGCAAGTTTAAATTTGGTTCTTCTCTCAACTTCTCTATATTTGGAGTATGGAAATTGACAAAACAACACTTGGATTTACTCAACAAGCATAGACTTATGTGACCTTCATGTCTATAGATTAAGTTGTGAAATCACAATGCCCAAGGCATAGTTCCCAAATGTTTACTTTGATTAATGCAACCTGAAATAAAAGCCAAAATATTTGGAAACCTTTAAGGAAAAATCATTTCAAGGAGTACAAACATAGGGCTTCTTTCACAAGTATACACTAATTCAAAGGGTTTGTGATTCAACCATCCCATTAAGTGTTTGTTTGAATGTGTTATTTTTATTTAAATCAAGCACAAAATTTGATGTCAAGATTTTTTTTTAATGTAATTGGCAAGTTTAACATAAAAAGGCATTTATAACCCTAGTGTATAGAAATCATTCTTTTAGGTAGGCCCACCTCATGCTCCGAAGAGATGATTTTACACAAAACTTATGGTGCGGACCTATAGTCGGACTTGGAAAGTAACTTCTCAAAAGTAAATTTTGATGCACCACTTTCAAAGAATGTTTTTGTATTAAAGGTTAGCTTCTAAAACAATTGGGCTCTTAGTAATGTCCTAGGGATATTATTTCTAGGCCCCTATACATGTAGTGTTTTGTTCAATTAAGAACCTTCTAGCCCTTGCGGGTTTTTAGGCATCATGAGGATACAAAGGAAGAATATGTCAACATGAGCCAACAACACCCACTAGGTGATGAAATTTCCTCACACCCACAAAATATTTATATAGTAATCCAGAATGAAAGTGTTGTTTGGGTCGCCTACGAGTTC
This sequence comes from Sequoiadendron giganteum, assembly GCA_007115665.2. NCBI lineage: Eukaryota > Viridiplantae > Streptophyta > Pinopsida > Cupressales > Cupressaceae > Sequoiadendron > Sequoiadendron giganteum. Next base: position 325,090,252 of record CM021103.1, read on the forward strand.
TTTGGTGCAAGATGTATCTCAATAGGTAGGCCCTCTAAAAAGGTATGCTTAAAAAGAAAGGTGTGAAGCTCAAGATGTTTTCACTCACCCAATATTTCCAAACGATGTGAGGGGAGAAGAAAACCATATAGATTTCTAATCATTGAATGCACAACATACACTTCATTGAAAATTGATTCTTTTTAAACACCTTGAGCGGTGTTATCCCCAAAATTATGTGAATAAAATAAATGAGTTGTTCTTTTTAATTGCACCAATATGAACCATTTAAGATAGAAATGGTGTAAGAAAAAAAGAAACATTTGTTCATTTTTAAGCCCAAATATGAGTGTTTCTAAGAAATTAAACCTGGTTGTAACTTGGTCAACAAAATTAAAATGGGTGTGCATCAACAAAATGGAAATCGTTTTGTGTTATTTTTATGCACTATAATCAAAGTTCATAATTATGAAAACTTGAAAAGAGTTCATTTTTAGAGAACCTTAATTAAAATGTTTTTGTTCTTTTTATGCACCAAATCGACAAAATTCCTAACTTAAGAAAACTTGAAATGGTTCAATTTTAAGAGCACCAAAATAAAAGGTTCATTTGTGTTGTTCTTTTAAAATCACCAAATAAGGGTTCCTAACTTAAGAAATCTTAAAATTGGTTCAATTTTAATAACACTAAAATAAAGTGTGTTTGTGTTGTTCTGTTAAAGCACCAAAATTAAACATTCCTAACTTAATAAAAAAAAATGTGTGTAGATTTGAAATACTTTGACCAATTGTCTTCCCTAAAATAAATGAGTTAAATTATTTCAAATCCTACATACAAACATGTTAGCACTTGTTACACATTTGAAAACATGCATATGTTAGCAAAAACGTCAATTGCAAAAATATAGATTTCATGCATTGGTCTATCAAAGCAAGTGCTCAAAATTTTTTGCAAAAGCGCTCTTGTCAATATCAAATGCTCAATTATCAAAGAAATTGCACCTCCTGTCAGAATCAAATACAAGGTTTTCAAAGAAGATGCTCATTTTTTTTGCAAAAACACAATTCTCGTGTCAAATGCTCAAGTTTTAGAGCAGCTACGTGGTTTTCTTGACAGACAATTGTGAGATTTTTCTGGGCAATGCATGAAACATTTTTCAAAAGAACTCCAGAACCCTGCAACTTCAATTTAACTCATAAAAATGTTAGTAGTGAGGACCGTGGTCCCATCAAGCATGCCATAATATGTGAGGGGAAAAACCATTAGATGCAAACAAGATTAATGCAATGAAATAAGAATCTATCTAGAATTCAAAACACTTAATCTAAGATCTTATTCCATCACTCATAAAATGAACAATTTAAGCTATTGAAATTATGTAATGAAATCTTGAGATTAACACAATGAATTCAAATAAAAGGAGAGATTACCATCCCATGTTAGAGTGTGTTTGCATGATGTTGGATTATTTGTATCACTACAAAGCTTCCATAGTTCGTATGCAAAATCTTGAACAACGATGCCTTGCTTGGTTGATCGAAGAAATGGTTGAAGCTCTAAAAATGGTGGTTGTGAATGTCACTAGTACTTTGTTGTGCAAATTATATTGATTCTTCGATCCTTATTTGTGAGGAAATGGGTTTGTTATATAGAAAATGAGATTTGAAATGGGCAATTGGGATAATGTTGGAGAATATCTAGATCAATGATCGAAAGGTGTTGAGAGGATTTAGACATGAGAAGATTGTGCAAAGTTGATGGAACATTTATGTGATTGAGGAATAGATTGGCTAGTTAGGGATTATGTTGATTAGTTAGGATTTAGATGACTTAGTTAGGAAATTGATGGCTTAGTTAGGAAATTACATTGGTTAGTCAACAAATTATATGGCTTAGTTAGCAAATTAGATTGATTAGTCAACAAATTAGATTGATTAGTCAACAAATTAGATTGCTCAGTCAACAATCTTAATTTTCTCAATCAGAAAGTGGGTGAGGAATATGAATTAATTGATTTAATTAATTAATTCCTTTTTGAAGTTGAACATGCAAATCATGTTTGAATTTTGCAAACAAAGTTGTATTAGTTTGATTTGATTTTGATAAATGATTTGAATAGTTTTGATTTAATTATTCAAATTTTGGAGGGAAAGTGTCGTAATTAAATTTTTATGATTTAATAATTCAATTAACTTATCCAGGAATAAGGTGTTTTAGCGATGTAATTAAATAATTGGAATTATTTAATCAATTAGGGCGAAATAAAGTGAGATTAGGACTTCATTAAATAAATGTAATCTATTTAATTGGTCGAAATGATGAAACATGAATTAATCAAATAATATTATTTTATTTAATTAATAGCAGAATTAGGGTTTTTAGGACTTTATAAAATAAATGATTTATTTAATTCGTCAGAAATGATGAGAAAGTGAATTAAATAAATAATGTTGTTTTATTCAATTAATAGTAGAATTAGGGTTTTGGATGCTATTTTGATATTTTGTGGTGTTTTTGAGATGTTCTTGGACGTTGCAGGGTATTGCAGGATGTTGTGGGATGATTTTGAGATGTTGCGAGATGATTATGAGATGTTTCAGGATTTTGTTAGATGGTGTTCGATGTTGTTTAGGATGTGTGATAGGTGTTAGGTTTGTCAGGTCAATTTTACATGTCTACAGCTATGTATCATGGAAACCATTAAGTATGAATGGGTTAATATACTCAAGGATGTGTGTAGTAATGATGTATGTGACGGGTAATAGAATGTAAGGCCAAAGTAAGAATATTATAGAGAAGTGGATTAGGAAAATTATTGATAATTCTTGGTGCATAAATTTACAGTATCTCTTGTGAAATCAATTGGTATTGGTCCTTGGTTCTTGGATACATATGAAAGAAGTAAAAACCTAAAATACACACAAGGAAAATGGGATAACATGTTTTTTGTCAACACAACTAATAGTTTTGTGGTCCTTGGTACTTTGCATCATCCCCAAACTATTTTTTAGTACACAAAAGATAATGGAAAACATGAATGTACAAGTGGGTAGGAAACAATCATGAAAACCATCAATTTTTCACTCTAGTTAGTGCATGCTAACATATGAAGATATAGTGAAACAAAAAAGGAAAATAAAAAGGTATATATACAAGATAAGGGTTATTATTAAGGTATGTAAGGTGGAGGCTCTCATGTATTAAAAAATTCATCAATAAATTCCATTAGGTGTTGGAAATTTGTATAAATCTCTAAGATTTTTTTATGGTGTTTGTAAATTGGTTTTTTCTCAAATAAATAAGAGAATTAAATAAATAATATGGTTTTATTTGAGTGTGGTGTTAGAGAATGCATGCTTAATAATGCTTATTTATCTCTATTACCACTAGATAGGTCTATGTGTGCTACAAGTTATTTATAATGGGTATTGATAAGTTCAAGATGGATGATTGGTAATTGATGTCACATGACCATGTAATATTAAAAATTAATAGTATTCTTGTCCTATCATGGTCAATATCCAAGGTTAGTTGTAGTGGTTTAAAATTCAATTTGGAAGGGTTCTTTAGTATCTTGTTCATAGTGTGCTTGATGCTCATTACATGATACGCCTTGAAACCGTTTTTCATATAAGGTCCCATTTATTAAAATAAGGTTGGTAGGAACTAGAAAATATGTACGTGTTATTTGAATTGTTTGACCATGTGTAATTTTTTGATGGGGATGTTAGATAATATGTGCTAGGTGTTATTGATGGGGATATTGGAAAAGATGTGAATGACATCTATTTTGGTTGGGGTGAATATGTTTTGGGTGTCTACATAAATTGAGTGTTTTTGGGTATCTCATTTGAATGCTTATTTTTGTGACATGAAATATTTTGGTGTTTTCCATACTTGTGAGGGTCTATTTGTAGGGTAGGAACATGGAAAGTGTTAAATTTGACCTTGTATTATATTACATATTATGGTGTAAAGTCCAATGTTATCCAATAATTTCTTGTTAAGGAATGTGCAATAGGTGTAGATAGAATGCATACTTTTTCTTGTGTCATGGGGGATTTAGGTGAATGATATGTGATGGGGTTTTTGACCTTTTTTAGAGAAATTATGTCATTTTTACATGGTGAGTACAAGAATTTGGTGGGGGACTAAAGGGGTTAATATATGGATTGGATGGGAAAATGAATTCTTTGTCGATTAATTGGAAATGAAAAACTGATATTTCATTAGTGTGTATACTATAGGATTGGTTATTATCTATGAACTTTAAATTTATATGGATGGTGGATGGAATTGTTTTCATTACGTGTAACCAAGGTCATAATAAAATCAATTTGTAAGATAATTTTTTAGTCAATGATGTGGAATAGAGTGTCAATGGTGTTATGTCCAATGGTGATAGGTAAATTGATGGTTTTTAGGGGTTCCTTGTTAACATGATCAAAATTATGGATTAATAAATTATATTTATCCAAGTTTGAATAATCAATATTAACTTGGCATAGGAAATCAATGTTTCAAATATTGAGTCCAATACCATTATAAATAAAGATGCATTTAAATCCTATTTTTTTATATCCTAGAATAATGATAAGGGGAAGGGATTCCTGGATGATTGATGGAGGTGAGATTTCATCTTTAAAAATGAGATGTCTTGTGTGGACTCTCAAATAAAATCATTTTTTGTTGGTTGAATTGAGGTTTCATAGATACCCTTTGTTGAAGTATGTCTCAATTAATAGTAGAATCTTGTAATGAATCCCATAAAGATATTGTTGCTTGTGTAGCTTGAATTTGTTCAAGAATTTCATAGATTTTATTTCCTTTAGTGGGGATACACAATAGAGGGGGAAGGTTTATAGTGATGGATAGAAAATTGGTGGGGTTTATGGAGCTCCACCAATTTCAAGTTTTATAAGTGTGTCCCACCATTTTATAATAGTTTAGGAAGGAGGGGCTCCTTGGAAAAAATAGGGTGATGTTTTGAGGGTTTTCTTAGAAATTGATATGATATATGGGACTAGTGATACTAGAATTAATATGGGAGGGGAGGTTGTGGTTGGGATTATTTTTTGAAAAGGTTTTGAAATGTGATAATGATAATTAGGTTGTTTTGGAATTTTGACAACACATTATTTTGAAGATATGCATATCATATTGTCAAATTTATCATTTCTTAAGGAAAAGAACTTAAGAAGTGAAATCTAGGTTGTAGGTATTGAAACAACTATGAGTTTAATATTTTAATGTTCTTGACCATAGAAACACTAAATTTTTTTCATTTTAAATTAATATTGAACTCATATTAGGAATTTGGTTAAATGATCTATAGGGTTGTCATTTCCACCATACTAATCCTATAAATTATTTGTACTAAAAGCATCAAGGTCAGCATGAGCTTCATCATTTTGGTTAAATGCTAAGTATGTGGAACCTATTGATGATTATGATGAAGATGGTGAATAAATTTGAGGTCACAAATTTTGTGGTTAAACCGTTGAAAAAACAAGACTAGATGGGGAAGAAAATGAGAATGAGGTAGAGAAGGATTATAAGGAATATATAAGCATTAATAAGGTGGAATATTCACAAGGAAAGGCTAGATGAGGAAGGGGTATGAATGGAAAAACATGAGTTATCAATAGGTGATAAGATATGGTTGGAAAGAGATAATGAAGAATAAGTACTAGGCATGGGTGTTGGAATCATAGGGGAGGAGAGAGTAATAGGGCATGATTAGGAGGGGTAATTTATCACAAGGTGAACCGAGTGAGGAATATTGTATCAGTAAGAAAAGATGATTACTTGTAGGAAAGTGTAGACGTAATGGATGAAGGTGAGTCATATGAAGTTGGGAACAATTAGGATATGGCAATGGAAGGAAGGAATGGTGATTATTCCATAAAGTGAATCTATATAAGAGTGGAAGGTTGAGGTGGTGGACTAGGATAAAGAGGTATGTTAATGTCATGATGCAAATCATCAAGAAAGTATATGTGAAAGGTTCATATGGGATAAAGTCATCTAGGTTAATGTTAGCTACAAAGGTTTCAAATATAGAATAATGATACGATGTAGGTTAGGTTAGTGGTGGAGAGTGCTCATCATATGGATCATCATTATAGAGAAAACAAACTATGTATTCACTAGAAGATTCATCAAAGGTATTAAATGACAAATCATAAGAAAGGTATAAGATACTTTGGATGAGGGAATGGGATGGGAAATAATAATGGTTGGGATTTTATTATCATTAGGTAAAGTATTTTTTAGGCATGGAATAGGAGTGAACAAATGGGAATGGTATTATGGTTGATAGGGAAAAGCTTGAGAATAAGAGGTGAAGGAGATGAAGTAGAACCTCTTTCATCTTTTAGGTCATGGGGTGGGGTAGTGTGAAAACAAGAATGAAAGGACCTATTGGATATAAGGTTTTAAGATAAGAAATAAGAAAGCTTGTCAATGTGGGGGAATAGGATGAAAGTGGATATAAATTTATTGGACAATGGAGATAGGTCTAACTCAAAAAAGGTAAGGAGGTCCTCCAAAACATGGGGGTAGCTTGAGATAAATTGGGAGAAGAGTTGATCTCAAGGGAAGCTAGGGGAATTGGAGAATCCTTTGGGGAGTACTGAGAAAATTAATGCAGTCATAAACCAATCACATGGAAATTACAAGTAGAAATACAAGTCAAAGGTTTTCACCAAATAAAAGAATAGAAAAAGGAACTATGTATGATGTTATTTTTCAAGTTGTGGTTGTGTGTGCAGTATGTCTAAACTAAAATACAAATCAAGTTTATCTCAAGGTATCTAGATGAAAACTAAGGAACCTAAGGCTAGAATATGTAGAAGTTGTCAAAACCAACTTTAGACTCCAAGATCACCTGCATGCAAATGGATACCTATCACAAGGAAGAGAATGGATGGAGAAAACAAACAAGGGTTCAAAGAAATATTCAACCACAAAGAAAGTATTGATTGATTGATAGATGGATAATGGATAATTACAAAGAGTACATATGCCTAATTATATAGGCAAGTGCTAAACCTAAAATGCAAAGGATGTTGTCAAGTGTTCAAATCACACTTCATGTGACAACAAGAAACCCTAACCAACTACCTAGGGAATGATAACAAGATGGAGATAAGTTCTAGAAAAGACAACTCATCTTTTAGAAGGGAATCTTATCTCAACAACTTTATTAAATGATTAAATGCAACTTAGGACTAATATGATTAATTAAAACCTAAGTTAACTTATGCTAGTGTAATAATTAATTAATTAACAAAATATATTGTGCAATTGAATGCTAACCGAAACTATGCTAATTTAATGAGTGCAAGACTAGGAAACTTGAAGTCACTATGCTAAAGTGTGGAAAAACTAAAAATAGAGGCTTGAGATAGTAGGATGAAGAAATGGTAGTTATGAAAGTTTCTATAAGTTTGATTTGAATCTTATTGTAAAATGTGGAAGAAATTAGGCCTAAAGGAAAAGGCCACCTCTTACAAAACAACTTGTTCAAAGGTAATTTTGTCTTGACACCATTAGGATGAAAATGTCCAAGGAGGGGTAGCCTTGTCTAGGAAGTTGGAAAGGATTCAAAATTTTGTAAGGAGCCTAATAAGAACTTTTTTCTTAGATCCTCAAAGATACCCACCTATTAGTAACCAACATAAGATGACTATTTAGTAGAAAACTTGATATATGTCAATTTATACAATGAAAATAAAGGAAACTATAAATAATGAGTAATGAATAATGAATACCTCAATTAACAATGAATATTGAGCTATAATATATTGTGCAATAAAATGCTAACCTAAAATATACTAATTGAATGAATTCAACACTAGGAAACTTGAAGTTACTGTGCTAAAGTGTGGAAAAACTAAAAATAGAGGCTTAAGATACACTAGGGTGAATAAATGGTAGTTATGAAAGTTGTTATAAGTTTGACTTGAATCTTATTGTAAAATGTGGAAGCAATTGGACCTAAAGGACAAGCCACCACTTACAAAATATGTTCAAAGGTAATGTAATCTTGAAAATCATTAGGAATGAAATGTCCAAGGAGGGGTGATCTTGACTAGGAAGTTGGAAGGGATTTGAATTTTTTTAAGGAGCCTAATAACAACTTTTCTTAAGTCCTCATAGCTACCCACCTATTAGTGACCAAGATAAGATGACTATTTAATAGAAAACTTGAGATATATAAATTTATGCAATGGAAACAAAGGAAACACAATGGAAAGATGGAACACAGTCACCTATGAGATGAAATGTTGGAGACTTGAGACTGCAATGGGTGACTATAGACACTACAAAAATCCCACTCAATGTTTCTTAGCTTCAAACCTACATATTATACCTACAAAAATTTTGCATACTTAATGTACTTTATATAAAAAATGAACTCAAAACATGAAATCAAAGTGAATTCCCTTAATAAAGCAATGGTTTATTGTTATGGGTGATTTTGGATAGGTGTTGTTGACCTCTAGTGTTGATTTTGTGTGAAATTGAGCTAATATGGAACCTAAAATTAATAAGTAGAAGCCAAATAGGTTGTTTGGTCTAATGCTAGATTCCAACAAGGCAACCTTGTCCTTGTTAGACAAGGACTTGAAACTTCTTTATATGCACTTGATAAATTAAATTTAAAGGGCACTTCCACAAATTTCTTCAAATTTCTATAGAATCTTCAAAACTAGACCTACAAATACAAATCTCCTAAAGGGTACCCTACAAAATAAGAGCTAGAGAGGGAGTCTTCCTTAGTCAAGCCCCTTGTGGGTGTTCAAACGTGGATCCAAATGAAACATTTGATGTAAAACTAGAAAAAGTAATTAAATATGAACTAAAATTAAATCTTAAGCACTCTATAGGCATCAAACCTTAAATAATCAAGCTCTAAGGTTCATGGAAATACTACAAAGAAAGTGGGAATGGGAGAACAATTAAGGGAGAACACTTAATTTTAAACAAAAATGGGTTTGGAGGTCTAAAAAGTGACTACTATGGGGATTGGAAACCTTAGCCTTAAGCTTACAAACTCCAATAAGCTCAATGCCACAAGGATCCTAAGTGTGTTCAAACCAAATGGTCAAAACTATTTTGAAGAAATAAAACTAATATAATAGGCCATCAAGCTATATTTTTCATACCATTGGCAAAAAAACCTACATCTATCAAAAGAGAAATATGGTATTGGATCTATTTTCTTGTTGTAAACTTGGGGATTATATTTTGAACTCTCTTGAAGCCATCTTCATTATTGTTTACAACAAAAATTATTGAAGGCAATGCAATATAACTATTAATAGCCATAATCAACCCTAAGGGTAGGATTAAAAAATAAAAAATAATGTGGAATCCTCTCTATTATTCTACACAATGATAGGAAAATAAGAAATACTTAAGCCATATTAAACCCAAACTATAAATTTGCACAAGCCAAATTAGAGATTTCTCCCTTTAACTAGCATCATCTCCACACTTTGAATATGCCACACCTATTTAAGGAAGGTTGATAAAATATTAAATATTATAAATTTGGGGTATGTGCAGGATCATCATGGAAAAAATAGGCCCTTAAGTGGCAATGAAAATTTAGAAAATCAGAGTTGGACAACTTGACATAAAAAATTGAATAAGTTATCTATATTATTTTAAAAATATGTAAGAATAGAATCTATGGAAAATTGAATGTAGTTTCTAAACTACTAGGTTAATTTTTGTAAAACAAAAATCTATTTGGTGAAAATTTGAAATTTCAATGCAGTAGTACTAAAATTTTAGGGAAAAAATAACAAGTAGTTGTCTGTCTGACCACCTTAACCATAATAAAATGATAATATTTTTTTTATAAGATTTTAGATATAAGTAGAGAACTCATGTCCGGATGTGATGCATTTTTTTTGTATTTTTTTTCAAATAAATAAATAATTATGAATATTTTATTACAACGTTTAAAAAATATAAAAACGTGTATGTCTGACCACCTTAACTTGGTCAAAACTTCATGAAATTCATATTTTATTTTTTTAATCCTATAGTATGTCAAGCATAGAATGTGACGCATGTTTTGGATTCAAAAAATGTGATACAATTTGAAAGCTATAGATGTTTTTCTATTAGAATATCAATCAGGACTTTAGTCATAATTCTAATAAAAAATAAATAATACTTATTTATTAGATTCTAAGTAAAATATAATTTATATTGGTAGAAAGCTAAGAAGGTCCTTTACAAACTCTTTTCATTTCATCAATTTTGGGTAAAATAAAAGTCGTCAGCCACATGGGCGAAGTCTGGAAAAGAAAGGTAAGTTGTTAAATACGTTTTACGTGTTGACTTCTTAGGATTGGCAGGTCCGAACCAAATCCTGAGCCTAATACCAAGCCTAATCCCTAGGCATTAAATTTTGCGTCATAATATCGGATATCCTATTTGAATTCAATATATGACATGTTTTAGATATGAGTTTTAAAAAAATTATATAATCTTTAATATATGATTTAAAAATGCAATAAAGTTTATAATTTAATATATATAATATACAAGAAAGTTTATAATTTAATATATATAATATCCAATAGAGTTTATAATGTAATATATTTAATATACAATTTATGATAATTTCTTACCGAATTATGTATTTAATATATAATATATTATTAAATGTATAATATTTCAATATTATTTCAATATTTTAGTTAATCTATAAATATTTAATTTTATGTATATATATATTACCAATATATAAAATATTTAAATATTATCTCTTTCCCTCTCTCTCTCCACCTCTATCTCTCTCAAGTATCTCACTCAAGCACTCCTCTCTTAATCTCCCTCTCTCCCTCTCTCCCTCCCTCCCACTCTCCCTCTCTCCTTCCCACTATCCTCTCTCTCTCTCTCTCACTTTCTCCCTCTACATCTCACTCACCTAATCTCCCTCTCCCCTCTCAGTCTCCCTCTCTCTCTCCCTCTCTCCCTCTCCCTCCCCCTCTCTCTCCCTCTCCCTCCCTCTCTCCCTCCCACTCTCCCTCCTTCTATCTCTCCCTCTCTCTCTCTCCCTCTCCCTCTCCCTCCCTCTCTCCCTCCTCTCCCTCTCCCTATCCCTCCCTCTCCCTCTCCCTCCCTCTCCCTCTCTCTCCCTATCCCTCCCTCTCTCCCTCCCTCCTTCCCCCTCTCCTCCCTCTCTCCCTCTCTCAATATTCCACTCTCCCACTCTCTACCATTAACCTTTAGGTATATGTGTGTAAAATTCGAATATCCGATTTGTGAAAATTTGATGTGTAGAGCTAAAATATTACCATTGCATTCTACGATCCACAAATCAGATATTCGATTATACCCTCTCTCCCTCTCCCTTTCTCTCCCTATCCCTCCCTCTCTCCCTCCCACTCTCCCTCCCTCCTTCCCACTCTCCTCCCTCTCTCCCTCTCTCAATATTCCACTCTCCCACTCTCTACCATTAACCTTTAGGTATATGTGTGTAAAATTCGGATATCCGATTTGTGAAACTTCGATGTGTAGAGCTAAAATATTACCGTTGCATTCTATGATCCACAAATCAAATATTCGATTATATCGAATATCGGATTTGTGGATCATAGAAAATCCCCATGTGGGCCATTTATGTGCATTCCAATGGACCCTACATTTTATTTGCAGCACTTTGTAGGCGACAAACGTGCGGTTTCAGATGGGAAGAAACAAAGATAAACTTTTTGGAGCATCTTGTACTCAAATTTGTCATACATAATGATTTTTTAGCAATAATGGGGAGCAACAGTTGTCGGAAGAAAAAACGTAAGAGAAAATTGACAAAAGAACAAATTGAAGGATATAGACAAAGAGATAGAGAAGGTCATAGGAAGAAAAGACAAAGTATATTAAATATTGGTGAACCTGAGCCCTATGGTCTTTCAAGTGAAGAGGAAATTGAATATGTTCAAGGTGAAAATGTTCAAATTGATATTGAAAATTTTCAAGGTGAAAATGTTGGAATTGAAGATGTTGAACATGATATTGAAATTGGGAATGAAATTATTCAAATTGATATTGAAAATGTTCAAGGTGAAAATGTTGGAAATGAAGATGTTGAACATAATATTGAAGCAAGTGTAAATTATGTTTCACCAGATTAAATGAGAAATGAAGAACCTCATGTGGAAGAAAGACATATTCCAAATTCAAGACCTTCAAGGACCCCTCAATGGTTAGTTGAAATTGATGCTAACATTATAAACAATTTTGAAGGTAAGAGGCCAACACGAACTGTTCGGTTGTGGGCTAGAATACTTTTCAAACAATATTTTAGCAATAAGACATTGACCGAGAAATGCCAACTTTTTGTAAAATTGCTAAAGATGCAAAAGATGAGACCTTTGCTAGCCAAATTGAAGATTTGTGTGAACAAGAGGACCGAAAAAAATTCTATTATTGTCAAAAATATTTTTAATGCTCTCAAGTCTATTGGAAAAAATAACAAGGAAAAAGATAAGAGAGCTTCTCGGAGAGTCATTACAACTGCCCTAGTAAGCCATCAATTGAAAAAGGCTCACTTTATGAGACAAACTTGTATTGATTTTGACTTAAATCATAAAAATTTGGATAGAGCACTTGCAAGAAAAGAAAGAATAGACGATCCTCTTCAAAATGATACATGGGATTTTGTCAGGAGGCTTCCACGTGTTGATAAGAAGCTAACCAATAATGTAAAGCAGACAATTCAACAATTTTGGCATGATAACTCTAGAGTATCACCCAATGCAAATGATGTTTTGAAGTTAAGAATTGGCAGTCGAGACCGTACACTGCATCCTAAACATTTCTTGGAATCAAGCCAAACAATGTTGTTCAACAAATTTATTCAAACACATCCAAATATGGAAATCTCACAAAGAAATTTTGAAGGTTTGAAACCATTTTATTGTGTGCCTTTTAAGATCCGTAATACTTGTTGTTGCAAATACCATGTGGAGTTTTCAATGTACCATGAAATATTATGCTATATCCATTCTACTTTATATACTAATGAAATGTTGCAGGAGTGTGGTGCAATGCATCTTCTGAAATCATCAAGGGACTTGCTAGATCTATTTTTTATGTTCTAGGGATGATGGTTCCTTTTTCTATAGAAATGATTTTTAAAATGCAAAGTGCTCACAATGTGGTGGCTTGTCAAAGTTTGTTCAATTTTTTCATGAGGGTTCCAAACATGAATTTGGAAAGAATCTTTTTGAGAAAAACAGATATGAGATAGTCAAATATACTTTGCAGAGTGGAGGTGAAGGTTCTAGATGCGAGTTGGTTACAAAAGAATGCAGTATTGCTGATTTTATTTCAAATTTTAAGGGCAATCTTTTCTACAAATATGCAAGGCATAGTCATAGGTCTTAGTGGTTGGATAACAAATTTAGGATATGTAAGGACTCTTTTCCGATTGGAACTATTATATCAGTGGTTGATTTTTTTGAAAACTACACATTGGAACGACAAAATGAGGTACAATCTCAATATTACAATTCCATTCAGATTGCTATTTTTGTCCACATAATGTTTAGACATGCACTTGATAGTACAGAGGAGGATCGAAAGATAATCAGAGAGTATCATTTTTATATGAGTGATGATAGATCTCACTCGTCCGAGTATGTCCAACATTGTTTCGAGAATTTTTTTGAGTTCTTGTAGGAGCATGATATAGCCCTAGGCCAACATCTCATTTGGTCAGATAACTACATAGGTCAATTCAAGAATGCTCGTATATTTTATTGGTTGAGTAGAATGCATGTAGAGAGGGGTGTACCTAATGTTTGGAGTTTTTTTAAGCTAGGCATGGGAAAGGGGAGCATGATGGAGCAGGTGCATGTGTAAAGAGAGCTCTAGTTAAGGAGAAATTGAAGATTTCAGGAGAAAAATTCAGTGATGCATGTTCTATTGTTGATTGGTATAGTTCAACATTGTCAAAGGGAGGGACACTTGATTCAACAGTGCATAGATTATTTTGGTTGGTTGAGGAGGGTACAATGGGAGGCAGATTGGATTGTCATACAATCAAAGATTCTTCAAAGATGCATTTGTTTCGAAGCTCAGATGCAAGCACATGGACCACTTGGAAATGACAGTTGACCTGTTTTTGTTAGAGTTGTATTCAGTGCGAGTGGGATCAATGTGAGTCAAGTGAGTGGGTGGATACATGGGTTCCACAGTATCTAACTCCTTTATCTCAAACTATATCCATGACAAATTACATAATGGAAAGTTCACTTGATTACGACCAATTTTCAGATCTACTACATCCAGGACATGTTTTTGCAGTTGTTGCACCGCAGGGGAATGAAGAGAGATCAAAATATTGGTTGGCTCGATGTGTGCAGGAAAGCACAAGCTAACACAATCGATGGAAGATGATGATGGGTTCTTGTATCCTACAGGTTCAGTTGTGGCTATGGGAACTTGGTTGTGAACATACATGATTAGAAATAATGACATACCCGCATTTGAAGACTACGAGAAACACAAAACCATTCTCATGTATTCACACCTTGTTATAGCAACAAATGTTAAGTTGTTGAAACATCACGCCAAACCAAAGACAAAAAAACTATGGATACTTAGTAATGTCAATCATGAAGCAATATTGGATACTCTTAAGCAAAGAGATGACCCTTCAAGCACACTTGAATAACATATTCAAGAATGGAAGGTACAATGCTTAAGCATCTTTTTTGTTGTGACAATATAGATTTATCATTTGACAAATTTTGTGATATTCCTAGAACGATTGATCATGGACCTGCTACAATAATAGCCAGCTCTGATCCTTTCAAAGAGGTATGAAACAGATTACAATAATATAGATTGGTTATTCAAAGCATCTTGTGTAGTTTGCATTACCAATTCATCATCATTTAGGTTGTTTAGATTAATATAGATTTTTAGTCTAAGCATATTTTTTGTTGTGACAATATAGATTTATCATTTGAAAAAAATTACGATATTCCTGGCATGATTGATCATGGACCTGCTGCAACAATAGGCAACTCTGATCCTTTCAGAGAGGTATGTGACAAATTACAATAATATAGATTGGTTATTCTAAGCATATTTTCTATTGTATGTAGTTTAACTACTACCTTGATGGTTTGTACAGGTTCTTGTCACTCCAAAATGCCAATATACTACTCTTGTGGAAGACTGTGCCCTGAATGCGTCAAATAGGAAAATTTTGTAAACTTTGAATTTTGAAATGTGAAACAATGTAAAAAGGTCATAACTGTGTATAGGCATAATCTATATCCAGTGAAGTTTTTTGAAATACGGGTCAAATGTCTAGCATTGTATAAAACATAGTCACATAAATCTGGAAAAAAACTCAATTAATCACGATTTTTAATTAATTGGAGTCCTCCACATTTGTTTCCCAGAAATCTACAAAAAATCGTTGAAAAAAGTCAATGATTTTTTGGACAATTAAAACAGGTTTCAATCGGGTTTAAATCACCAAAAAAACAATGTTAATAATCTCATCAACCTGTCAGATGTTCCCATGAAAATAAGAAGCCCTAAAATCCACACGAAAACTATAATATGTAGACGCGTCTAGCTCAATACACAGAAAGAAAGTGGCGGACATCAGAGGGAGGGCAGCAAGCGGCGATTTCCAACGAAGATTTGAGTTTGCTTCTTGTTTTGGCATCAATTTCAGTTTGCACGCGATCTTCATTTCTTGCTTCCATCCTTCCATCCTTCCAACGACGATTTCCAGGTAGGCTCGTGGCTCTGTATTTTATGAAAAAAATAAAAAATCTGGAATATATTTCTTTCGAATGGGTATTTTAATTTATTTATTTTTACTTCATAGTATCATACAAAAATTTGTAATTTTTTTTTTTACAAATGTTAACTCTTAAATGTTTAAAAATTTACAAATTTAAAATATTTAGTGTAAATTTTTATTTATATGTTTACACTTAAATGTTTATAGTAAATTTTAAAAAATTTAAATTCGTAAATTTTTTTTACAAATGCTAAACATTTAAAATTTACTATAAATATTTTAAATTCACAAAATAACAGTTGATATTTATTATAAATGTTTTTGTACGAATTTATAATATTTACTATAAATGTTTATTTATTTTTATTGTAATAAATTAATAATATTTAGTGTATTTTGTATTTATTTTTATAAAATATTTTGTACTAATTTACTGAATTCTTACAAAATACAGTATAAAATAAAATATAAAATATTTATTTTATAGTGTTTTTTTGTATTATTTTATATTTATTTTTACAAAATACTGTAATATTTATATAAAAATAAATATAAATAAAATAGTTTACAAAATCTTATTATTTTGTATTTATTTTTACAAGATAAAATACTGTAAATATATTGTAAAATATAAAATAATATAAAATATTTAATATTTATATTGTAAATGTATTATTTTTAGTTTTTATAAAATAATACAATTTGTTTTTATAGTATTTGCCTAAACTTGGTCAATGGGACTGTAAAATATAGTGATTTTTTTTCACATTTGTGCTTAGTATAAACAAAGTGAACTTTTATAATTTAAATGTACTTAGAGGACAATAGATAAACTGATAAGAACTATGAAACACAAAAAAAAGAGCTAGTATTCTATATTTTAATTCAGCCACATGTATTGCTAGTTTTTATACTGTATTTTTTTATTTTTATATTAGCTCTTTTTTTTATACTATTAAACTACCATTATGGAAAACATGGAGGAAAAATGAAACTCACAAATACATTTGTAGATGTTCATGTAGATACTTAGGTAAAATGGAAAATAAATATATAGAAACAAAAATGGAACATTTATCTTTTAATTCAGCCACATGTATTGCTAGTTTTTTTTTTGCAATTGATACCTTCTTGACATTTAGTGCAAGGGAATTGAAATGAATTTGCTACTTTTTCCCAATTAATTGCATGTGCCTTAATATTGAATCATGATGCATTTTGTAGATTTGATTGTAATGCCATGTGTAAAAGACTTTGCGTGGACACATTGCACGACAATTCTGGGTTCAATGAAGGTTAAATGCAATTAGTGTTTTGGTGACATCAACGGTGGCATTTATCACTTCAAATGGCATTTGGCAAAGGAGCCAAGAAATAACACCATTATTTGTACAAAATTCCCTGCAGTAGTCACTTATCAGGCAAACCAAGCCCTTGAAGGGATTTTTGAGAGTAAGGCTAAAAAGACAAGAACTGGGAATGAAATAGACTCTAGTTCTACAAAAGTTGGGAGGAATTGCTTGGATGGGGAAGATAGTTCACATGTGTTTTCTAAGGAATTTGGGTTGACACCTTCTACAACACATGGTCCAAACATAGGTGGAGGAAACATAAATGCTTTCTTCCCACCTCATACTACACCAGGATCACATACCACTTTGGAGAGTACAGGATGGAAGAAGATTGTCCATGAACAAGCAAAGAAGGTAATAGAGAATGTTTGATACTACTCTAGCTTGCCATTCCATGTTGCCAAGTCTCCATATTGACAAGGTATGGTGGATGCTATTGCATCTGCAGGTCTTGGGTTCAAAGCCCCATCTTTTGAGTCATTGAGGCTTCCTTTGCTTAATGATGCAGTACAAGATGTTAATGATGTTGTTGAACATCGATTGATTTGGGAAAAGATTGGTTGCAGCATAATGTCAGATGGATGGACAGATAGGAGGAATTGAAAACTCACCAACTTTCTTGTGTCTTGTGAAATTGGCACAATTTTTTTGAAATGTGTGGATGCATCACACACAATCAAATCTGTGGGTGCATTATTCGAGATTTATGACTTAGTGGTCAAAGAAATAGGGCCACAAAATGTGGTTCAATTAATTACAGATAATGTTGTTGCTTGTGTTGTTGTTCGGAGACTTCTGAAAGACAAATACCCCTCCATCTTTTTTACTCCATGTGTAGCACATTGCATTGATCTAATCCTAGAGGTCATTGGTAAACTTGAGTGGGTTAAGGAGGTATTGTACAAGGCTCACTCAATTACCAAATTTATCTATAATCACACAAGGGTTTTGTGTATGATGCACACTTTCACAGAGGGCAAGGAGTTACTTCGACTAGGGATGACAAGATTTGCAACACACTTCCTTGCACTACAAACTCTATGCGAACAAAAAATGAATTTGAAATGAATGTTTGTTTCAAGCGAGTGGATGGCATCTGGCTTCTCAAATCAAGCAGATGGCAAAGCAATATCAGATTACATTTATTCTGCTAGTTTTTGGGATGCAATGGAAGAAGTTGTACAATTTTTAGAGCCTCTAGTGAAGGTCTTGAGACTAGTGGATGGGGATAAATCCCCCATGGGATATTTGTATGAGGCCATGGATAGGGCCAAGGAGGTGATGAGAAGTAGGATGGAAAATAACAAGGATAGGTATATGCCACTATGGGACATAATTGATAGACGATTTTACATTTTAAACATGCCCTTTATACCATAGCAAAAACCGAGAGAGGTTATTGTAGATGGTCCCAACACGATCCCATATCCTCAGATGAAGATTCTGTAAGCATCACGGTTTCCGATAAATAGTCTGTCAAAGATTGTTTCCTTTTAGCACTTTGGACTCTTAAGGGAAATCACTAGTCCAATGTAGCTCAGAGTGATTCGGCGTATTTGGGTGCAAAAAAGGAACATACCTAGCATAAACATACCCATCTAGACATGTTAAAATAGTCTGTTTGGTCGTATGAGTTCGAGAATGAAAGTTGCACCACTTTGCAACTTTACACTACTTGCATTTGGCAACTTTTCCCTCAATTGAAAACTCGTCACCATGGGAAAACACCTTCGAGATAGAAAAAACCGAGAGAGGTTATTGTAGATGGTCCCAACATGATCCCATATCCTTGGACAAAGATTTTGTAAGCATCACGATTTTTGAGAAATATTCCGTCAAAGATAGCTTCCTTTTAGCACTTTGGACTCTTAAGGGAAATCGTCAGTCTAATGCAACTCAGACTAATTCAGCGTATTTGGTTGCAAAAGAGGACCATACCTAGCATAAATGTATCCATCAAGATGTGTTGGAACAGTTCGTTTGGTTGTACGAGTTTGAGAATGAAAGTTGCACCACTTTGCAACTTTACACTACTTGCATTTAGAAAATTTTCCCTCAACTGAAAACTCATCACCACGGGAAAACGCCTTTGGGCTAGCAAAAACCGAGAGAGGTTATTGTAGATGGTCCCAAAATGATCTCATATCCTTAGACGAAGAGTCTGTAAGCATCACAGTTTCTGAGAAATAGTCCGTCAAAGATTGTTGTCTTTTAGCACTCTGTACTCTCAAGGGAAATCGTCGGTCCAATGCAACTCAGAGTGATTCAACATATTTGAGTGGAAAAGAGGACCATACCTAGCATAAACACACTCATCCAGACATGTTGGAACAATCTTTTTGGTCGTACGAGTTCGAGAATGAAAGTTGCACCACTTTGCAATTTTACACTGCTTGTATTTGGCAACTTTTCCCTCAACTGAAAACTCATCACCATGGGAAAACACCTTCGAGATAGAAAAAACCAAGAGAGGTTATTGTAGATGGTCCCAACATGATCCCATATCCTCAGATGAAGAGTCTGTAAGAATCACGATTTCCAAGAAATAGTCCATCAAAAATTGCTTCCTTTTAGCACTTTGGACTCTTAAAGGAAATCGTCGGTCCAATGTAGCTCAGAGTGATTCAACATATTTGGTGCAAAAGAGGACCATACCTAGCATAAACATACCCATCCAAATGTGTTGGAATAGTCTGTTTGGTCATACGAGTTCGATAATGAAAGTTGCGCCACTTTGCAACTTTACACTGCTTGCATTTGACAACTTTTCCCTCAACTGAAAACTCATCACCATAGGAAAACGCCTTTGAGATAGAAAAAACTGAGAGAGGTTATTATAGATGGTCCCAAGACAATCTCATATCCTCAGATGAAGAGTCTGTAAACATCATAGTTTTTGATAAATAGTCTATCAAAGATTGTTGTCTTTTAGCACTTTGGACTCTTAAGGGAAATCGTTGGTCCAATGCAGCTCGGAGTGATTTGGCGTATTTGGGTGCAAAAGAGGACCATACCTAACGTAAACGTACCCATCTAGAAATTTTGGAGCAGTCTGTTTGGTCGTACAAGTTTGAGTATGAAAGTTGCACCACTTTGCAACAACTTTACACTACTTGCATTTGACAACTTTTCCCTCAACTAAAAATTCATCACCACGGGAAAACGCCTTCGAGATAGCAAAAACCGAGAGACGTTATTGTAGATGGTCCCAACACAATCCTATTTCATTAGACGAAGAGTCTATAAGCATCATGATTTTCGAGGAATAGTCCATCAAAGATTGCTGCCTTTCAACACTTTAGACTCTTAAGGGAAATCATTCGTCCAATGCAACTCGGAGTGATTCGGCATATTTGGGTGCAAAAGAGGAACATACCTAACGTAAAAGTACCCATCTGAACGTGTTGGAATAGTCTGTTTGGTCGTACGAGTTTGATAATGAAAGTTGCACCACTTTGCAACTTTACACCTCTGTAGAGATTTAGGGATGTCCTCTTCAGATCACTCTATTCTGAATAGGTTTGCGGAGCTACCGATGTTAAATCAAAGTTGACTGACTTTGAGAAAAGATGATTCCTTGAATGTAAGACTCCCAAGATGAAGGAAGACCATTAAGAGCCAACATGGTCAAATCTTTGTCATCAGCAATATGACCAATCGTAGAGAGTTGATCTCTCAATTCGGAAATCTTCATGAAGTAGGTGATGAAAAATTCTCCTTCCGCCATCTTAACATGATGAATTTTTTGCTTAAAGGCTAGAGCACAACTTGTGTTGTTGATCTCATACATCTCCTCCAAAGTCTTAAGCATTTCTCTCACTGTCTTCAACTTAGAGATGATAGGAACAATATGGTCTTTCACAAAATCAACTAACATCTTTTTCCCCTTGATATCTTTTTTCCTCCATTGAAATTTCTCTTCTTCATTCGTAGGTTCAGAAACTTTGCTCTCCACACTCAACCAATTCATTTTTCTCCAAAGTGAGCATAATTTTGAATCTCCATGAAGTGAAGTTTGATGCTCCTTCGAGTCTATCCTCAATTTTAAGACCATTCACCATCTTGACTAAGATAGAGATATACAAAAAAAAAAGGGAATTGAGATATTGCTGCAATAACAAATCTGATCACAATCTTTTTCAAACCCACTCTAATACCATGTTAGTGTTTTAATGATCAGATAATACAACTAAAAGCACTCAAAAAATGCAACACATAAGACAATAAACACAACAAGAAATATTCTTACAACTCAGGACCAGCTCATGGTTGAATTTGATATAATGAATAATAGCACCTCTCCTAGATGCAAGATACAATCGAATATGCTTCTCCTTGAAATCGGCCTGCTGCTACAAGATGAAGCGTTGTTGCTCAAGTGCGAACTTTTGCTTGGAATGTGAATTATGCTAAAATAACTTGATTGAGGAAATGAAAAAACATCACCTTGTATTTATACAAAATAAGGTGACTCTTCAAGGAGGTCGGCCTCTCTTGAAAATAATAAATTACAAAATAATATCAAGGAAGGTCGGCCTCATCCACTTAAATCAAATGAGTATAAATTAAATAGCCATAGGCTATCATTTAATTTATTACAACTTAAAGTGATCGCTATCATGTATGAAAAATGTGGTAGCATAGACAAGGAAATGGACTATTTGAAAAAAAGCTTCAAAGAAATGCAGTCTCATAGAATTCAATGACAAACAAATGCAATTGACAACTGCTCATAGTTTTTAGTTATGCAATGTGAAGTAATTGCATAACTACTTAGATTGACTTTGTAAAAACTATATTGTAATTGAAATTTTTTCATCGATGAACATCTAGTTGTTAGTTATGCAATGTGAAGTAATGATTTGAGTTTGACAGATGTTTAATGCAATGTAATTAGTGATATAAATATAAACTACATAATATAACCATTATTTTTTATGCTATTATACATTGATATTTAACAATTGCTCAAGATAAAATTTTCAAAGAGTTTAATCATGCACATGAGGAACAAATTAAATTTTGATTGTCAACTTCTATATATCAAATTATCCAATAATCAAGTGTATGTCCATATACAAAAATGGCATCGACACCAACTCAAACAAAGTTTTACAAAATGTGGCATATGCCATCTCAATATGTATTCAAAATTTACATGCCAAAATGTCTATCTCATCCTAAACTACTGGTGGATCATCAAAATGGAGCCTCTTTGAAGCACTTGTTGGCTCTAAAGGTAGCTGCACAAGAAAAATTCAAACCACAATTGAAATTAGTTAGACTATACAATTTAAAATTGAATAATTAACATCAAAATCAATATACATTGAATTTTAATTGAACTCTAAAATTGAAATCTTGATTACCTGAAATATACATCTCTTCAAAGGGCCAGGAGTCCTAGAATATACCAAACCAACTTTTGAAATGCCAATCTATATATGTGAACAAAAATATAAAATTGATCCAAGTTAGCATACGATTATTGGTAATAGGAACAGATTTACCAAACACAAAATAAAATAAACACATACCTCTTTAGGTTGATCTTTTTCTTTATATCCTTCAAATGTTTCAACACCTACTCTTTGAGGTGTTTCAATACCTACTCCTTTAGGTGGTGTGTCACTTGTCAACAACTTTGTATAGCTCATAATTGCCTGTACATAAAAATGACAAGTACATATGAAACTACCAATCTATGTCGATGTATGTATAATCAATATAAGATCTTAAAAATATTAATTCAATCCAATTTGAGTTCAATTACCTTCCCCTTATCTAACTTTGTGGCTCCATAGTCTGGATGAGGCTGCACCTCACTCGCATTAGGCATTTCCTACAAGAGGAAAATTAAGATAAACATATAAGTTATTATATAATTTCATTAACGACAATTCAAATGACAAGCAAGTATATAATAAAAAATGTAAACGAATGAGTGTGAAAATATATACTGTGTGTGTCCAAGCCAAATGAAATGGTCCTTAGGGGCTATCAGTCACCTATGTGAGCTCTTCCTTAGACATCAACTGTTAAATAGACCATGTAAATAAATATTAGTATTTGATACTATATTTTATTAATATTCATTTAAAAACAAATGCAAGTTATGAATTTACAACTTAAATCTTACCTGTATCACTATTCCAACATCGCCCTCTCTAGCAGAATAGGTCTCTATAGGGTGTGCTCTACTCCCCTACGACTGATCCATAATGTCCACATCATGGAGGTCATAATTAGAAGTGTCCAAGGGATGCTCAACGGGTTGTACAAGAGGACCCAACATATATGGCGGCACATAGTGCAAGTATGTGGCACACAAATATGTGGACCTGAGGAGGATGATGCAACAACACTCGAGCCTTCGCCAACATCACCAAAATGTGGCTGAGCTACTGTAGAAACATGCAAAACCAAATGACCACTCAAAAAGTGAATAGCCTAAGTAGTATGTGTGGCTACATCCTGGATAATCTCTGGATGATATATTGTAGGTGGTGGAGGAAGGGGAGGAAGGGAAGGAAGGGGAACATTTGAGCACAGGACTACTCTAACTACCCTTGGTATATTCTGGGGCATACCTCCACCGACGCCCTGGAAGGGTTTAATGTCAAAGTAATTGACATGATGCCCTAAAACAAACTCAGCATATAATTTTTTAATAAAGTAAAATGATATATTAGGATTATTGTTCAGTGGTTTATCAAAAACCATACACCAATGATCCCAAAAGTTAGCTACAATGTCGCTATGCATGCACCATTTAATAGAAAGTTTTGTTTTATTAACATTCACTGGACAATTTTCTGGTTCTTGGAAGGACAGAAGGGTTTCCGTTGGGGAGATTTCATTTGAAGTTAGCGAGGATGTCATTGCGCAGGCTACAGGTTTGAGGTGTGAGGGGAAAAAATATTCTAAACACACCAAAAAGCCAGACCACGAGAGCCTTAAGGTGTTCTTTAGAGGTGAAGAGACTCCGGTCAGGAATCAGGCGGGGTTTGAAAAAGCTGAGCTCCCTAAGCCGTGGGACATGGTCTGCATGGCTCTGATGAAATATGTGACGCTGGAAGGTAGGTACAAAACTTGCTTCTTCTATCATTTCCCTCTGCTTAACCATCTCAGACATAAAATGCTGCTTAGCTTTCCGTTTTTCCTTCTTATGGACCTGGAAAGCTCAGTGGATAAATGTAATGCGACGGCCTGTCGTAATCCCTGTGATCCCCCGCCACTCTCGCTCCATCAGGGGCTTATTCTTCGCCTGTACCACTTCCATCTTGCTCTCTGCCCGCCTAAAGCCATCACTGTCCGTGTGGAGAACATTGAACCCATCTCTTCGATTCATATCTCCTTGGTCGAGTCCAAGAGCCCTCCTCAGAAGCCTTTTACTGACAATGTGGGGAGTATCAAAACCAATTTGGCCACCAAAAAGCTTAAGGGTGGGTTAGGTATTGCTCATGCCAGTGCGGTGGAAGGGCTCTGTGAGCTAAAGGCCACTCAAGTTGGCATGGCTGATAATGTCACTAAGCTGAAAAAAGGTAAGGAGAAATGCATGCAGGCTGCGACGGTCAAAGTTGACAAGGGAAAGAATGCGGTTGGGAAGGACTCCAGAGGGGATACGGTTGTGGGGATCACAAAGCTGACTGGTGGGGAAAGTGTTAGGAGGAGATTGGGGAGGCTGGTCAAGAACAACAAAAAGAGATTAATTATTGAGGACTCAGAGGTGGAGCAGTCGGACAACAAGGGCTATATGGAGGAAGAGTCTGATGATGAGATTGAAGACATGGGGGAGAGGCCCTTGCCTACTCTGATGGACAACAAGATTCCTTGCCATGGCTCTAACTCGCACTCTCCGCTGGTTAATGAGCCTGGTGGGATTCAAGAGACTAGGGATGTTGGGGAAGATTCGGACATGGTGACAAAGAGATTGAACACTCTGGACAAAAGACTGAGGGGCTTGACCCGCTTCACAATGAAACTGAGCCACTTTGTTACCAGTGCGCTGTCAAATGTCATAAAAGAGGAATTGGAGGGGAATAATAGCCAGGAGAATAAAGAGTGGGTGGGCAATGAGGCGGTCGACCTCCTGATTAAGAACTGCGATGATGCCAGTTAGCTGCTCCTGGTGCTGGTCTGTCGGCTGTTTTTTGGTTGTTTGTGTGCTGTCTTTGGTTGTCTCTGGTTTTTCTCTGTTAATGTTTTTTGTTTAAGTCTTGTCCTTTTTTGGCCCTAGTGGCTCGTTGTGTGGGGTACAGCGCCCCGTAAATGTTGTTTAACTTTTCAAAAACATTCACTGGAAAATCGGTGCGGGGGTCAATAAATAAAGAGGCTATTTGGGCTTTGGTTATTTGGAGATCTTTCATATCATCGTAAGACAATCCACATCAAAGGCATTATGTTGGGTGGAGAGGGTTTCTATATTTTTAATTATTTCCTTCAATGTGTTTGTCATATCTCTCAATCGAGGGATTGTCTTATAAACTTCACAAATACCCCTCAATGGCCCCAATTTTTCACCAATTAAGTCTTCAATTGGTGGCTGCGGAGGTGGTGGAGCATTTGGCTACGGAGATGGTGGAGTGTTTGGTATTTGTGCATTTTCATTCTCAGCCATAATACCTAATTAGAATTAAAAACTAATTAATCTAATTGAAATTACACAATATAAATAAAATTATTTTAAAAAACCCTAGTTTTTAATAAAAATCCAAAAAAAACACTACTTTTTCACAAAAATCCATAATAAACTCTAATTTTTGATAGAAATACATCAACAACACTAGTTTTTAATCAAAATCCATTTAAAAACATTAATTTTTAATAAAAATTCATTGTAAACTCTAGTTTTTAATAAAAATAAATAGAAAACCCTACTTTTGAAAAACATTTCATAAAAACTACTTAAAATTAAGAGAATCTACTTGAAAAATCGATTACAACATTTAAAAAATCAAACACTTACCTTCGAAATCAGATATCTAATAAAAGCGGATATCGGATTTTCGCTTTTCCTTGTGTGCTTGTGTGCAAATTGTGAGAAACGAACTTTTAACAGTCGGTTGTTTTATTTATAATGTTTCCACAAATTGGATATCCGATTTGTAGAAATTAGGTTTGGGTTTTGGTTCAGCTAAATGTACTGACACCCGAACCTAGAAAAGTCAACTCGACATTTTTGTGTTTTTGAGTCGATCCAAAACGTGATTTTTTTCCCATTGCCACTTTTTGGCCCATCATGATCGTGCACATACCCATTGATGATATTAAAATGGCAAATGTTAAATATAGACACATACATGTGAAATAAATTGTAAAACATGATTTTCCATGCCATCTTTTGTGGTACCCATTTAAATCACTTTCCAAAAATTTAGTTTGGAATTTTTAAGATGTCCTTCCTTAACATAACTATCTAATGTGTCATCTAAACACACATGTTAAAATCACCAATAATGTTCACATAAACATATACAACATAAATCAACAATTTGTGTTTTTTTCTTTAATGCATTATTAATGTTTCCTTCCATTTTTATTATATTGTAGAACATATTATTTACAACTTTCTTATTCTAGTATTAACCATTTTATATTTTCTAAGTGTTAAATAGAGGCTGTAATGCTATACTTCTACTTTAAACAAAAAAATTAAATATATTAGATTTTTTTTTTTGGTTAAAATGCATAGGAGCCTATATATAATATATTATATAATAAAATATTACATCTATGTCTAAAGTATTTAGGCAAAGATTGCCTGAGAAAATTACATCTTCTCTGCATTCTTGACAATACATCTTTAATCAATTGCAGATAAAACAAAAAATCATTTTTTTGAAAAGTTCAAACATTCATAGCCATAAACTATTGCTAAATATGCAAAACCAGCCTTCCAACGAGCGTCTTTGAACACCATTTCTGCTTAACAAAATGTCTAAAACCATCCTTCATGCAAATAAACTTGGCCTTAACAAATCTGAAACTGAAAAAACTGAACTGCTATTCTTCCATACGCTCACCATGCATCGAATTTTCATCTTCAGCTTCCGGGACCTCTTGCAAAATTCACAACCAAAAGCTATATAAATATCGTTGAAACAACAATAAAAGAATTACATTTAATGTTAAGAAAACAAAATCAAGTCCATGGTTCTATGACCAAACTAAGCATTTTATCAATATATTTTTACTCATTGAATGCATAACACTACAATAAGATATTTTAACATACCAACAAAATACACCAACACATATAACCTACCAAAAATATAAATTACATCACATGCCTTGGTAAGAAAAAATGAATGTCATAATTCTATCCACAAAGATGATGAACATAGTAGAATTAGAGAAAAGCTTTTGTAATTAAATATCTACAACTACACATCCAAAGTTGTATATATACATGTCAAATAGTATCAACTATGTGTTCACATCTAAGAGCATCATTCAACACAATAAAAACACCTTTCTCTACTATATGTTGCAGTTTAGTAAATTAAATGAAATTAATTGTATATATACATGTCAAATAGTATCAACTATGTGGTCACATCTAAGAGCATCATTCAACACAATAAAAGCACCTTTCTCTACTATATGTTGCAGCTTAGTGAATTAAATATTTCATTTTAAAGGGTTCTTATTGCAAGCTAAAAATTATGAAAGAAGATTCATGAAAAGGCTAGAAACTAGACTAACAAATGTTCAATCTCCTTTTTTCTATAAGAGGAAATCCTTAACTTTGTCAAATCAAACAGGGTATTTTAATGCTCCAAGACACTAGGAAATAAGTAGGACCTTGTTTGTCAATCTACACAAGCTATTTGAAAGTAGTGTGTCATTTGAGAGTAGTAATGTGGAATTCTATCATAAAAGGTACAATGATATACAAACAAATTAAAGTAAATTTAAATGCTTTATGTGTAAATAGTTTCATAGCTATTAAAAATTAATTTGAATAAATTTTCTCACTTGCACATAGCTTCCTTGAGCAAGATTTTGGATGAAGACTAAACTACATTGATGGTCATTAAAAAAATTTCATCCCTATAAAATGGTTTTAAATTCCTCCAAAACACATATAGATTAAAATATACTTACTTTCAAATTATAAAATATATCTATCTTACAAAC
The DNA here is from genome assembly GCA_007115665.2 of Sequoiadendron giganteum. NCBI lineage: Eukaryota > Viridiplantae > Streptophyta > Pinopsida > Cupressales > Cupressaceae > Sequoiadendron > Sequoiadendron giganteum. Next base: position 325,118,524 of record CM021103.1, read on the forward strand.
TATCTAGATATTAAAATGATTAATTTTGATATATGAATAAAATAATTATTTTATTATGATTCATATTGATAACTTTGACAATAATCTAATTGATGTCATGTATGTTCAATATTTGATTATATATATTTCACTTAATTATGTATGTTCAATGTTTGATTATATGTATATCATTTAATTATGTATGTTCAATACTTGATTATATGTAACTTAATTTTTCATATTTAAACAATTGCAAAATAATTCTTATATAATCTCTCCATTTTCTTTAAACATATTATAAACAAAACACATTAAAAAAAAACTTTAATTATTATTCTCTCAAAATAAATACAAAAATTCCATGCATCGAAGGAAGATAAGACGCATCTTACCTCACATCAAATCTCGAGCTGATTCACCTCGCCCTAATGAACAATAGTCTCGTCACTTGCGAAGGTTATTTTGCTAACCTTGTTCCCAGCAAATGAAAATTAAGGAACCTTTCAAGCAGCGTAGAACATTTAAAGTGTAAAAGCTTATTTTAGTGGTTCATTAGCATGGATTTTAGTTGGTGCAAAAAAAAGAAGGAAATATTGGACTTTATAGTTAGCTAGCTTAGTTTTTTATTTGAAATTAAATGTAAGTTTTATTTTAAAGAATAAGATTGTTTATGTTAAATATATGATATTTTTACAGTTTATAAATATAAATTGGAATATTTCTTAAAGAAAATTATGTTAAGTTTTCATATCAATATTTTGGATAATATTTTTTGATTTATCAATATTTTCTCCTTTTTCTTAATTATATATCACAGAAAGAAAGTAATCCAAAATATTGATGCAAAAAAATATTTCAATTCATTGTCTAACTTATTCAACTTCCAATACAACCATTAATGAAATAGATTCAATAATAATAACAAAACACCTATCCATCTTCCAAAATAAGATCTTAAATGTAGAGTTTTTTCAATTTCATTCTTACTACCAATGGTGATTCACCTAAGAAGTTCCCTTGCACCAAAGCTGCTCAGATCTTACTATTTTGAGAAATAGATGCCATCATCCCCTTGAGAAGATAAATAGGGAGGGGCGTTGGAGTCCTCTTCCTCAAGGTGTGTTGAAAATCAACATAGATGGCTCTTCTTGTGGGAATCTTGACCATGCTGGTATTGGAGGTGTTTTCTATTTATAAGGGTTGGCATACTAACAATGTGATGGAGACTCTTGCCATTCTTTGTGCTGCGAAGCGTGGTTGTGCTCTCGGGTGGAGACGGATCATTTGTGAATCTGATTCTCAGGGTGGTAGTGACTTTGTTGAAAAGACAGGAGCTAGATGATGTTAGTTGGCATTTGGCTGTTATTATAACACAGATTCTTAATCTATGTGCTTCCTTGGATTTTGTTTATTTCTGTCATATTCCGCATGAATGGAATGGGATTGCTGACTGTTTGGCTAAATGGGCTTCAGATCATCTACAAAATTGGAATATTGTGGAAAGGGGTCAATTACCCCTGGAGTTGTTACAAAAGTTGAACCAATTAGTGGAGATTGATAGGGCTGTGTAATGCCCTTGCTTTGTATTGTTCTTTTTTGGATTTAATAAATTTTTACCCCTCTTTTAACTAAAAACTTAAAATAACTTTTATAATTAAATAACAGTTTGAGAACTAATACCGACCCCTTAATTAAGGAAACACATAATGCAAATCTAGTGTTTAATATAAAGGTAGTGATATCCCATACATAATACACTTCTCTCTTAGTAACATAAACCAACACAACATACACAAACTTCATAGAGGTTAAAGAAAACCATATATTTCAGAAAAAATATTGTTAGATTGTTATGGGCTTCAAATTGTGCAATGCCAACCTTTCAAAAAGACTTTGAAAGAACATTTCTATTGAGTCACTTCACCAAATTTTCAAAGAAAGTTATGCCAAACGCAATCAAAACTTCCATTAAATGTTAAATAAATGCTCAATGCGAAATCATATTGCATGAAATGTTAAACAAATACTCAATGCGAAATCATATTCCGTGAAATGTTACATAAATACTCAATCGGAAGTCATATTGTTAATCATCTGAATCAGAAAAAAAGTCATGCACCCAGTTCAATGACTGCTGCTATCTCCACTCATGCCGTCTGCACTACTGTCATCGCTGCTGCCACCAGAATCATCAGTGTCTTTATTATGAGCACCTTTAATTCCATCATCGCCACCTCCTCCTCTTACATATTCTTCAATTTCTTCTTCTACTAATATTTCCTCTGTCTCTTCGGGGCTTACATTATTGCCACCATCTTTATCATAATCAGAGACAAAGCCTTCCTCATTTTTGAGTTGATTTTCTTTATCAATAAAAAAAAACTTTTTTTATTAGTTCTCTGATACATGCACAATCAATCTTTAATAGGTTTAATGTTCTGGATATGCTTTAAATCTAAATAGACTCCATCCATCTTAGATTATTTTATCATTAGCATTGTCTTAAATCAAAATTAAAATAAATACACTTAATCACGACATACTACAATGAAGAAATTTATAAATTGCATCCAATGAAATTTTTCCAAAAATGTACCTCTAAGCTGGTCAATCTTATTAGTAATTGCTTCTAGAGCTATGTCAAGTAAACGTTTTTGTTCCTGTGTAATGAAAAGGCCCATCATACTGTTAAGACTTAAGAATGTTGTGCCTCACAATGTGCACATATATATCCGGAATATAAATTACAGACCTATTTTGAGTACATTAGAAGCAATAAATGAAATATAAAACTGAATATATACAGCACATAATTCTTATTTGCAAGTATTTTGCTAGGGTGTGTATTATGAAAACAGACACAAAGCATAGTTCTTACTTCTAAGCGATTCAACGCTTCATCTAGAAGATTAGGATCACTGGGTTCACTTAAAACTTGTTCTACCTGTTCAAAAGCAACGTGGTTTCCTCAAATATTAGCCCTTATCAAATACATAAACCCCTTACAAAACATCAAATCACTGAAATTTGTCAAATCTAGAATCAATTTACAATAATTTCCCAAATAGCATTTATTACACCATACAAATTAAGGATGGCGATTTCTTCAACGATGCCACATTTATTGTTTTCCTACAAAAGGAATTAGTTTAGTATTTGATAACAATCTAACCATGCCTGCATATATACTCCTTGGGCTTAGAATGGCATTTTCCATACAAGGGAAAAAACTCTATTAATGTTAACCTTTGATATAGTGGCTTCAGTTGACAAGCCTCAGAAATGTATGCGATTATGTAATCTTTACATATCTTTGAACATGATTTTGTAACCTGGAAATGCACTTGACTATGCCTTTATTTATCTATTCTATATAAGTATACCCTTGAAGTGATTTATGTCTTATATTAGGATTATTGTAGATAAAATGATTGTTTTTTAAGTAGAAAGTGGTGAAATGGACTAATAAACTGGATTTGGTATGAGTAAGTTGTTTTGTACAGTTGTTATTGTGAGCATCTCAAAGAAGGAATGGGGCTGCTGTGCAAAACTAGAAGACAGTTAGCTTGCTTCACAAGACATTGTTCCCTCTTGCACAAAGGTATCTCTTAGGCTGTGTAAGCAAATCATTTTTTTGCGCAAGTGGGTTCCTTTGTTTCGCAAGTGATTGCCTTTGCTATGTGATGGAGTTTCAATTAGCACCTTTGGAGTGCTTATTGGAAACGGACAGCTATTGCAAGTGTGTTAGTACATGCTCTTCGGATTATAGAGAGGAAGATCTCTCTTTGCTGGTTTTCTATGTAAAAAAGGCGTACTAAGGTTCCTATCTTTTTTACTCAGCGGCAGGACACAAGGGTGCATAAACACAATGCACCGTAGCTAAGTTTTTTCTCTGGTTTCTGCAAATCTTAACTACGACTAACTAGCTTCTAGACTATCCTACCTCCTCAAGATAAACAGAGCATGAGGGCATAGGAACGAAATGGATGAGTTGGATTACTTGAACCCTCCATCTCAATAGAATATGGTTGAAGCTTTGAACTCTCGCATATATACTAAGATAAGGCTCGATACAAGTAAACACTCTTTTACTGTAAACTGGATTTGAGACTTGCCAAGGAGGAGGAACTCTTGTTCGAGGTGTAGGCTTGGAAACAGCTCACTGGAAACAAGGTACGATGACCTGACTAACAGGATTCCCGAGGAGGTGACAACACCTGTCCAAAGTGTAGGCTGAAAGACAAATCATTAGACAACATCATACGATAATGATCAATGACAAAACATCCAAGGAGGCGACGACACCTGTCCAAGGAGGAGATCGAAACAATACACTATTTAGAACAAGACTTTGAATAGACTCAAGTATTTAGATCAAGCAAGCATGCGCCATCTGATTTATTTCTTCAAGCTTCTCCAAAGAATTACAAAGGTCGGGACAACAAAGACACAAAATCATGCACAATTACGATCAACCAACGAACTCTCATCCAAGAGTGAACAGATATGAACAAGCTAACTCTGGAAACAATGGCGCAACAATTTTTCTTAGCAAATAAAGGTTAAACAAATAATGAGCCCAAGACTCTTATTTATAGAAACTCAAAAGAGTAGGCAACCCTAAAATCTCCTTGACTTAACAATCAGTTCTTGCCAATCAGCAAGATTTATTCCTATGTCTAAAAGTAGGTGAGCAAGCAGTTAACTAGAAATATACTTCAGTTAATTGAAACTAAACAAAAGTCAAACTGGGAGTCTACCTCAGTTGACTGAAACCTAACTAAAAGTGAACTATAATTACAAATGTGTCTCCAAATAGACATCCACCTTTCAAGGAGATCTGAGATCCATAAATCGTGGGAGTTAATTAGACATCCTAGATCAATGGGATCTGACATGCATGATTTGTGGAGATCTGGAGTCAACTTGGAAAGGGGCATCAAGTTGACTACGGTCGTATTTATTGCTATTTGGAGGGTAGGACGTCCTTCCTTGGTGCTTTACACCTCTTCACCACTGGTCAACAAAGTCTCAATCCAGTCGTTGACCTCTTCGGCCTCCGGGTAATTAATGCTTCTCAAGATGACTGTGTGGCGTCTAAGCATTTCTTCACCTATCACAAGTTGCTGATGATAATTATGCATTGGACAATTTCTTCATCCAACTGGATAGACATTGCTGCAATTTTGGCTAATTGGCAACCATTGGGATCTTCAAGGAATCAACCACGGATGACATCTTGAAACCGTCTATGTATCGTTTCAAGCTCAACGTATTCCCCTCCATGTTGATATTCTAACTCAGGGAAGGATATTACCAAAATTCTTGCAAAGTTGATAATATTAGCGACAAAGCGTCTATAGTCAATTAGCTCCACTAAATTGGCATCGTAGGCTCTCACCTTGTATGCCAATTGTTCTTTCCACTCAAAGAGATGGCGTTTATTCTTAGTGGTTGTAACTAACTGGTATGCGTGTTGTAAATCAGCAACTGTCCCTTCCTCTCTTGGCCTTTGCCTTCAAATCTGACTGTTGGATTTCTGATCGAAGACCATGTGCTCTGTTTCTCAGCCGATATGCTTCTGCTAATACACACCGTCCTCTGACGACAAACTCATCTACTTGACGTCTCAAGTGTTTGTCGTATGTGATCAACTGATGATGGTTTCTTTTAGCTGGGAGATCCAATAGTCCTTGAGGCAAAGCCGAGGAGTTGGGAGTGCCATGCATCAAGCTAGAAATGTACAGTCTTAGTTGACGATTTTCAGCCTTCAAGGTTGCTTTGTCTTGTCCATCCTTTGTCATTCTTTCCTTGACGCTCGTTGAGGTGATTTCGAGAAGGTCTGCCTCCACCTGTCGAGTGGTCTTTCCAAGATTCACCTTTGAAAGTGTGAAATCCTCAACCCTCACATTGTGTATGTCTTTATCTTCAGGTGGGACAGCAGTTTCTATGACAACCTCATTCTCTGCAATCCTCTCTACATGTGTCTGCTTCTTCAACTTCTTTGTCGGCATGTCTTGTGGGACATGGTGGAACTCAGAAAGTCAAGCTGATAAGAAGGTCTCTCCCTTTTCCTTCCAAGTGAGCTTTCTAGCCAGATAGAATCTTGGTTAGCGTCGCTAGGAGGAGGAACATAGGCCCCCCAAATACTGGAAGAATGGGACTATGTCATGGCAATGCCTCGTGGTGGCGAGTCCAAATCAATGGGAATTTGCAACCTCTGTGATCGTGGTGAAGCTGGTGGCTCTGTTTCTATCACAGGCACCACTTCTACTACAACTTCTTCTACAATAGATTCCATCTCTGCAACGATTATTTCAATCACTAGCTCTGGTGTAGCTACAACATTCCCAACTATTTTAGGTAAATTGGTGGTTGTCTCCACCTGTATCTTTTGCTGGCTTGTACTAGCAATTCCTCTTCTTCCCCATGTGCTCCCTGACATTCGTATTCCTTCTAGAAGAATGGTCATCTTCTTCTGTCTAGGTTTCTTCCTAGACGAGGAAGGTAGTGTAGACTAAACTGTTTGCGGCTTTGATCGGGGAAGTACTACCTTCCTTGTCCTTCTACTGTCAAGGTAGAGTTGACTGTGTTGAACTACTCTCCTAGTTCTTTCTTTGATAAACGTACTCTCTTTCGCGTACCGGTCTACTTTGTCAAGTGGTTGCACATCTACTTGACTTGTGAAGAAAGAAGAAAGAATGACCTCTTCTTCGTCATCAGCTAAGCCCTCGATGTCCTCTGACATGAATTCTGCAATTTGCGAGAGCTTGAATCTGCTGTAGTTCTTTCTTCTCATTTCAAACTCATCTTTGCAATTGGCCCAAAAATCCTCCATGAAAGGTTCATGAGATGATCTTTGCTCGAGATGTGCCGCGAAGATTCCTTTGGGATCATATGATGACCTCCTGTCAATGAGGTATTTGAGATTAAATCTCACTATTTTCTGGCTTATCAACCTAGCATCGGTTGCAGTCCTAAATCTGTAGAGTCCCATCTAAAAAGGCAAGTTTGCAGCAAACTTCTTCTTTTGGCGAAGGTAAGAGTGAACCTCGGCCAACTGCCTCACGAATTCCATGAACACTACCCTATCTGAGGGGTACTATGGCATCATGGCGGGGTGACCATTGTAGCCATACACACGTATGTAGGTGAAAGTGTGGAATTGGATGAACCAATCCGCCCAGTCCACCACTGTTGCCTTAGCTGTTGGTGAAATACGAACGTGCAACTCATGGTCTAGCTCACGCACAGTGTGCATAGTGAAAACGTCATTTATCTTCTTGAAGTGCCTTTCCACTAAAGTGAACTCAAGGCGAGGAAAGTATTCTTGGACCTTTTGCACACCCAGGGTTCCCATAGTGTTTAGTGTTCTGAAATCGCCTTGGAAGGCTATCAGGTATATTAGGTAGGAACACATGTGGAAACGTTGCTCTTCTAGAAACCTTGTAAATTGTTGGTGGAGCGTGTCACTGATCAGAGAGGCCCAGTCATAATGTTCTTTCCTGCTGATTATTTTGCCAATAATATAGAACATCCACGACTGGAAGGATTTTCCCTCTTCTTGTCCAGTGACTTTGCTGAGTAGAGTGATTAACACTCCATACTCATCTTTGAATTCTCCTCGCCCAATCAATTTGGGCAAGCTGGTTTTCTTTGTTTTTAACCAATGTTCAACCATTATAAGTGAACACTCATTCCTTGAAGCCTCAAATGCCTTTTCGCATTCTGTCACAAATACAACCTTCTTGGTATGGCATGGTGGAATTGCAGAACACGTCTCTATGTCCTTCAGCTTTAAGCTGCAAATCACCTTTCCATCGACTGACAGGATCTCTCTTGTAGTAGGGTTGTAATGCTTTGTGCAAACAATTACAAACTCAATGCTCTGTAAAGTGATAGGAATGGATGTAGCTTGGAATAAGCCGGAATCTTCAATGTACTGCAATGTAATTTGGTTCATGCCCTCCAAGTCCTCAGAACTAACTTCTGGATTTTTCTGCCATAAGTCTGTGTCAATTGTTTTTAGATAATCATGGTACAAGACCGTCTTGGTCTTGTATTGTACCTAAGAGTACTGCATTCTGCAAGACTTAAAGATTGACTGGGCACTTGACCTTGTTCTGACACTTTTCCAAAACCCTTAAATATAGCGCCTGCCGAGAAGTATTTTTCCCGGAAAAATCTGGCACGTGGGTTTTGTTCGTGCTTGGAAGCTGAACAGACCTAGTTCTTTGGATTTTTGATTTGGAGACTTTTCCGGAAAGATCCTTAAAAATAGGGGAAGCAACTTTATTGATTCAGGCCAATCTGAGGAGATGGGTTTTGCTGGAAAAATGCGCTGATCATACCCAGTTGATTAGATCTGATGTAATCTGTCGTTTCCTGTGACATGCAAAAAAATATAGACAAAAATAATGGAAGTAGACAAAAGGTGGATTGGAAGTTATAAACTGCCACTTTGCTATAATCTGCTTCTGGAAACAATCCTCGGGGAAGAATACTTTTATTGCCACTGATCTTCAGAAATATCGAAGATCTGTCCAAAACCTCTGCCAGATCTTGAAAATGTGTTCTTGGGAGCTATTTGTTGTTTTATCCTTCAACCTGCAAAAGAATAATGATGAATGGGATGCCTAGCAAGAATATATGGTGATTTGAGTTCAGATCCACCAAGTATGGATGCCAACTCATGATTTAGGTCTAATTTGGAGTTCCAAAAGGTGATTTCCACTGATTGTGGAGTGTTTGGCCTCTTTTTGCCTCCAAATTTACTAACTTAAGTCAACATTTTTGCTTTGACTTCTTTTAGGCGTCCATCCTTGGAGTTGATCTTTTTTGTTCATTTTGCAAGCTGAGGTGCCTCTGTTTGATCTTTGATTCTGGCTATTCAGCTGATCTCTGGCAATGTGGTAGTTCCATTGTTGAGGTGGGATTGATCTGATGAAATATGTCAGGGAGAGATCAACTCAAAAAACTGAGTTTAGGCCTCCAGAAAGAAGGGCGCCTTTCCTTGAGAGGGGCGCTTTTGACAATGCCTTAGTCAATTTTCATTGACTGTTCTTCGTTTTGACCTTTTTAGACCCTCTTTGCTTTGATTTGACGTTCTCGATGCTAGACGAATCAGATGACTCTGCTTGACGATGCATCGGGTAGCCAACTCAATCTTGCTCAAGATGATTGACTTCTCAGTTGGAAATGACAAGTTCAGGTCTTTCAAGCTTAAGGGCGCCCTTGGCCAGTAGGGGCGCTTTTAGCTTTTTGACTGGTTTTATTCATGCTGTGAACTGACTGTCTTTGATCTCTGCCATCAGATGGTTGATTTGTCAAAAGTTCTTGCTAATGGTTTCACTGGCGAGACTGGTCATAGCTGAGAAGATCATCCTAGGAGGCAGTGAAGATTCTATGTTGATTTGAGATAGCTTCAGTCAGATATAAATGATGATTGCATTCATGCATCATCATCATTTATATTTAATCGAACTATTCTTAAAATATACAAATAAGTTATTCAAATTCTAATGATGATCATAATTCATAAAGGAATAAAATTGAATTTCATATTAGAAGATCGCTGCTTGGTAAAGCATGCAAATTAGTTTATATATAATACCGAATATTTTCGGTTTGGTTAAGGGAGCCTGCTCCACTTTGTGGAGACACGTCCTCTCATAAGACACGTCTCTTCTTGAGGCGTGTCTCCCTAAAAAATATAAATGGCAACTCCATCTTCTATTTGCAATCATCCAAATTAATAAATGTTCTGCAATCAGAAGATTTGAAAGACAAGAATTAAATCTTACTTAGAATACATGCACAAAATTTAAGACTTAGAATTTCCATAGATTTTTTTTTATGATACAATTTGATCATATTTGGTTTACAATTACATGGTATCAGAGCCAAGTTGAGTGAATCAAAATCAAATCTAGATATCAGATTACATAGAGAAATCGTATCTCTTAGAGAAATCGAAACTATCATCACATTCTTCATAATGTCAAGTGTGATCAGATTTGAAGAGCGTCTTGAAGGAGCAAACAAGTTCACATCTTGAAAATTTAGAATCATGATGATTCTCAAAGAAAATAAGTTAGACTCATTTGTGAGAGAAAACAAAAAGGAACCAGAGGATGATCCGAAGAAAACTCAATGGATTGAGAACAATGAAAAGGCCATGAAAATTTTAGTAGATGCAGTTAGGGACCATATAGTACCCATTCTTGCAAAACATGAGACTGCATATCTAATGTTCAAATCCCTTGAAAGAACTGTTAGAATCAAACATGCTTTGATACCATGTTAGAATTGGCTATGGATGCCAAGATCTATGGACCAAATAGAAAGTACAAAGAAGAGAGAAAATAATATGACAAGAATAAACTGTATTCAATGTCAATGATAATGGAATTGCTTTAATGTTACAATGAGAGACCCCTTGGTTATATAGCCAAAGTGAGAACATAGGAGAGCATAAGATTATGATAAGTGTCGTAATCTTATGACATGAGACAACAATGAAAAACTATCACTCCACCTAAAGTGGAAAAGTGATAATGTGATAACCACCACAAATAGTGGATCTACCACAAAAGGTGGAAACCTAATCACATGATATGTCCATGAAAGATGGAGGTGATAGAGTGATAACATGATAAGTCCACCAAAGGTGGAAATTCTCCAACAACTCCTATGTGGTCCCTAAGTAAACTTAACTAAGGTGTAATTATGACTTAGGATGAGGTACAAAACATTTAATTACACCAACATCCCCCCTTAAGTGCAACTTAGGGAGAATGTACACAAATGCAAACAATGCAAGATGGGTCCCGACAACTAGGCCATGTTAGGTACCCATGTATAAATGCAATGCAATCTCTCACAAATGGAGAAAAGGAGAAAATCCAGTGGGACAAAACTCCTCCCCAAAAGAGAGATGAAATACAATAATGAAATGCTCTCAATCATGAATAAGAAGGTAAAAACCCCATGCAAGGAAAAAGACCCCCCCATAAGAGAGAAGTAGAAGAGAGACAAGGCAGCCCCCCTCAATGTTGAGTCTCCTGCAATGATGGTAGAAACTCGACATTGAATGCTGAAGATGATCCAATTTCGCCGAACAATGTTCCTCCCCTTAGGAAGAAACAAAACCAAGGATGTATGATGTCTCTGAAGCATGCTCAAGTGTCTCCATGTCAATGTCGAAAGCTGACACACTCCAAACAGGCGTTCTAGGCTACACTGCTGAAGAGTACAATCCAACATCTGGTAGAGAAGAATGTAGAACATGATCCAAAGAGAATGATATCCCCTCTAAAGACAAAAAAGCCTCCTCCAAATGTTGTCCAAAAGTATCCACACTCACGCCAAACTGCAAAGAATGATCATGTAGAGAATGAACAAGAGGGTCAGAGTGTTCCCTCGCAACAACTGAAGAAGGAGCATCTTCATCAAAGAGAAGATGAATGTCATCAATGATGTCCCCCAAATCTGCAAGATGAGACTCCACAAACAAGTCTGAAATACCTATCAAGAAGCCATCCAAAGTAGCCATATCTGGAAGACAATGTATATCCTGTTGCATTGAATCACAAGGAACCCAAACTTTGGAATCACAAGTATCATCAACTGCAACAGTAGATGAATCTGCCAATGCTAGATCACAAGAGTCCTCAGCCTCAAGATGTTGACTCATAGATGAAGAAGATGAACCCTCTAAATCTAGATTAGGAGCCATAGAAACTGAAGTCTCAATAGATGTCTCTGTAGGAGGAGAAGGAGAAGGTTCTGTGTCATCAAAACTACCATACCTTTCCCAATCAACATGTGTTTCAGCTGTTTTATCATCAATAGGTCGAAACTCAACAAGTGGAACAAGACAATCTGCAACAGGATCCTCTAGAAATGGAGGTTCATTCGAGTCTCCATACATCTCCCAAAGTTTGGTCATAAGATCACGAGGGATCTCAATATCATCAATGGCCATTAGTATATCAATATCAATATTACAACCAATTAATCCCACAATATGTTCTGTTTTTATGTCCCACACAACTCTCTTCCATTTTGATGTAGGTTTAGGAACTAGTCCATAGAGATACGGCAAAAGATTGAGCCACCTACAATGTGTTAGGATTCCATCTCGCCAAGAATTAAAGTTCCATGGATTTAATCTTATGACAGTAGGATGTTTTTTGATGCCCATATTAAATTCCTCAACTTAGTCACACAATAGACCAATCAAGAGACATAAACCAAAAAAGGCAAAAGATTACCCCCCAAAAGCATTCAATCAAGAAACCCCCCAAGCAATATCTGATTTGGCACTTTATACTTAGTGCAGTTACAATTGCCACTGCCAAAAAATAGCAAAGTGGACTTTGATCTTGGTACATGCAAATTGCCAAAATAGACCACAAACTCACAGTGAAAAAATTACAGTAGATGAGATAAATTTGATCACACCATTGGAAAGTACAGGAAAAATCATGCACTTTAAAAAAAAGCGGCACCCAAAAATGTTACCGTAGGAGCAAGTTATGGGCTCCCAAAGTTCCCAAAATGAGGACGAAGCAACAACACCTGTGAGAATCTGCAATTTCTGGAAAAACCAGAAGCCAAAACCAAAAACTGATCACACCACTGTGAAGATCACAAAAAAATTAGCCCAAATAAAAAAAAATTGCTCGAAAAAAGGAGTCAAAATGAGCAAGATATGAGCATTTGAAAATCGCCTCAAAACCAAAATTGCAAACCGTGAGGGGGACAAAAAATTCAAATGAGCACTGATGTCACGCTGACGTGTGCTGACATCATCAGTTCATGGGATTAAATTTGACGGCCTGGGGCCCGTCAAAGGAAAAAATGCCCTTCTGTCGGAAAAGAGATCGGAATATTAGTGATGCCCCGGAATATTCGTTGATGCCGGGAAATTCTGTGGTGACGAAATCTTTTCAATTGCTGGCCGTTTGATTGTTGACCGCCGGTGGAGGCAAGAGGGGGCCCGCGGGGGCTTATGTGGCCCGCTGTGGACTTGCCATGTGGTGCCTTGTGAGTGGCCTGGTACCTTGCAGTACGCAGTACGCAGGTACAGTCTGCGATCGCAGACCTTAAAATTTTTTTTTTTTGATTTTTAAATTTGATTTTTACAAATAAAAAATTCAAATACAAAGTTTTTGAAAATGATTTCTTTTTCATAAAATTTTTTTTCAAAATTTTTTCGAAAATAAAATATTTTATTTTCTCAAATTGTACCGTCGCATAATTATGATGCCTGGGGGGCCGTACGGCTCTCCGGGCAAAATTTTTTTGCTTCACCGGATGACTTGCTCTGATTTGGACGATTAGACAGTCGATCTTAGGGTTTTTGGCCCTTCTGGATGCAATGGCAGGGTTGGATTTGACCCAAAATGCTCAAAAAATGCAGCTACCTCTTGGATCTGGCAACCACAATTCAGCTTCAAACCCTCATAGATTTGGCCTCATATGTCCGATTTGGACGAAACAAAAGGCAAAATCGACTTTCTCGAACCTTCCGAATGCAATGGTAAGCTTATATTTGCACCAACAAGCTCCGATATAAACTTGCAAAATAAAGAGCCAAAAATGGAACCTCCCCAAATCTGGTACCTCTCTTCAGAAAAAGACTCTCCAATGGCACCCAACCCGCTTTGATACCATGTTAGAACCAAACATGCTTTGATACCATGTTAGAATTGGCTATGGATGCCAAGATCTATGGACCAAATAAAAAGCACAAAGAAGAGAGAAAATAATATGACAAGAATAAACTGTATTCAATGTCAATGATAATGGAATTGCTTTAATGTTACAATGAGAGACCCCTTGCTTATATAGCCAAGGTGAGAACATAGGAGTGCATAAGATTATGACAAGTGTCATAATCTTATGACATGAGACAACAATGAAAAACTATCACTCCACTTGAAGTGGAAAAGTGATAATGTGATAACCACCACAAATAGTGGATCTACCACAAAAGGTGGAAACCTAATCACATGATATGTCCATGAAAGGTGGAGGTGATAGAGTGATAACATGATAAGTCCACCAAAGGTGGAAATTCTCCAACAATTCCTATGTGGTCCCTAAGTAAACTTAACTAAGGTGTAATTATGACTTAGGACGAGGTACAAAACATTTAATTACACCAACAAGAACCTTTGAAATAAACAACACCAATAGGACTCTTGCATTAAAGAGGCAACTCAACAATGTCCAAATAAACAAAGGAGAAACTATTAATGCATACTTCAGGAGGATCATTGAACTAAGGGATCAATTATCAACAATTGGATATCAAGTTGATAGCAAAGAGTTAACACTAATTGCACTAGGAGGCCTACCAAACTCATAGGAGTCATTTGTTCAAGGAATAAGTGTGAGATCTAAACTCCCCAAGTTTGATAGGCTAAGAATAGACTGCTTACAAGAGGAAACAAGACTCTCAACAAAAGAAAACAAACAAAAATCCATAGATGAGGACATTCATGTGCTCAACATAACATCTAATAAAAAGGGTAAGAAAAAATCTTACAGGAAAGGATCATTTAAGAGAAAGAGAAATTCCTATGGCAAAGGATCATTCAAAAAGAGGAAAGACATCTCTCAAGTACAATGTTTTAGATGTGATCAATATGGGCACTATGCAATGAAGTGCCCTGATAGATCAAAACAACAAGCATCCTTTGCTAAAGTAGGAAAGTCAAATTCAGACCATGATTCTGAGAAATTTGTATTCTATTCAGCCTTATCAAGTCAAGTATCTAACAATATCAACAACTGGGTAATTGGGAGTGGTTCTTTGAGGCACATCAAAGGGTTTAGAGAACACTTAGACACTATGACTGAAGAGACTGATGAAGAAGTAACTATTGGGGATGATTCTGCACATCCTGTAAAAGGGGTTGGAACTTGCTCCATCAAATTGAAATCTGGTCTCTCCCTTCAACTCACTGGAGTTTTATTCGTACCTGGAATAAAGAGGAATCTAATATCCATCTCTGCTCTTGAAGACAATCGATATAGGGTTACCTTTATGGATGGGAAAGTTCTAGCATGGCCTAAGAACTCAACTATAAAGAAAGCTCAAGCCATAGGTATAAGACAAGGTTATCTTTATAAACAATGCACTAAAGTCAAGTAAGCCCTTACCCTTGATACTTCTGATTCAAATGAAATTTGGCATAGAAGATTAGGACACCTTCATTTTCGTGCCCTACCCTCTATGAAAAAAACTAGTAACAGGATTGCCTAAGTTAAAACCAACTCATGAAGGAGCTTGTAAAGGGTGTGCACTAGGAAAGAATACAAAGGGATCCTTTCACAATAGCTTGAGTAAAACCAAAAATGTGTTAGAACTGGTTCACTCTGATTTATGTAGACCCATGTTTGTACCCTCCATGGCAAGCTTCCTATACTATGTTATATTTATAGATGACTTCTCTAGGAAGACCTGGATTTATTTTCTTAAGTGTAAAGACTCAATAAAAATCCTTAAAAGGTTCAAGGAGTTCAATGCGCTTACTGAAAACTTCTCTGGGAAGAAAATCAAAATCCTAAGGATAGACAATGGAAAAGAATACACCTCTGAAATCTTTAAGGAATTCTGCAGGAATGTTGGGATTAAGAGGGAGTTTACAATAGCTTACAACCCTTCACAAAATGGTGTTGCTGAAAGGAAAAATAGAACCATTGTAGAAGCTGCAAAAACAATGTTACTTGACCAGAACATAGAAACCTCCTTTTGGGCAGAAGCCTCTAGAACTGTTGTCTACATCCAAAATAGATGTCCACATTCTCATCTAGATAACAAAACTCCTAAAGAAGCATTTACTAGCATAAAACCTGATATTAGTCACTTTAGGATTTTTGGTTGCCCTATCTATATTCATGTGCCCAAAGAGAAGAGATTCAAACTAGAACCTTTTGGAAAAAAAAGGGGTATTTGTGGGATATAGTGAAACCTCCAAAGCCTATAGGATATTCATACACGGGCAGAAAAAAATTTGAATTGAGCAAAAATGTCATCTTTGAAGAAGACATTGCATTCAAAAGGGCAAGAAGTTCAAATGAAATAGAAGCTTATTCCCCTAGAGTCTTAGAAATGGAACCTACTCCTGAGATTCAGAGGGAGTATCTTGAGGAAATACCAAATGAACTTCAATCTACTTCAGATGAGAATACAAATGACAATGGCAAGAAGAGGCAACTTTGGGCTAGAAAGATGATCAAAGAAGCTGAGAATCATGCAACACCCAAAGGAACCTTTAGGGAAAGTAAAAGACCCAAACGGTTCTCAAGCTATGTTGCTCTAATGAATGACATCATAAATTTAGAACCCGCCAGTGTTACATAAGCTTTCAGACATCAAGTATGGAAGGACGCTACGATGGAAGTGTATCAGTCCATTCTAAAAAATGATGTATGGGATTTAGTGCCTAGACCAAAAGAGAAATTTGTTGTCTCTTCTAAATGGCTCTTCAAAATCAAACATGCTACTGATGGCAGTATAGAAAAACATAAGGCACGTTTTGTGGCCAGAGGTTTTTCACAAAAGGAAGGCATTGATTATGAAGAAACATTTGCACCTGTTGCCCATTACACATTTGTGAGAGTAGTGATAGCCATTGCAGCAGCTAAAGGCTGGAAAATCCATCAAATGGATGTGAAAATTGCCTTCCTAAATGGGACCATTGAAGAGGAAGTCTATCTAAAACAGCCTGAAGGTTTTGTGATACATAAACCTGACTCACATGTATGCAAACTAAAAAAAACACTATATGGACTTAAATAGGCTCCTAGGGCTTGGTATGAAAGAATTGACAACTACCTCTTAGGACTAGGATTTTCCAAGAATGATGCAGACCCAAATCTTTACTTTAAGGTAATTAAAGGTGATATGTTAATAATTATTTTATATGTTGATGACCTGCTAATAACAAGAGAAGATCACCTCATTGCTCAAGGAAAGAAGGATCTAACTTCAGAATTTGACATGAAAGACTTGGGCATTTTACATTACTTCCTGGGTTTAGAAGTCTGGCAAATATCAGATGGCATCATACTAAATCAAAGAAAGTATACTATTGATAGTCTGAAGAGATTTGGAATGTTAGATTGTAGACCCATGTCTACAACTATGGAAACCAACCTTCAAAAACTAAAAGAAGCAGTAGCAAAATCTAAGTGTGCAGATTCCACTTTATATAGACAAATGATTGGATTATTGATGTACCTGGTTAACACCAGACCTGATATTTGCTATGCAGTGAATGCTCTAAGCCAGTTCATGTGTGAGCCAAAGGGAATTCACCTTATGGCTGTGAAACATATATTGAGATATCTTCAAGGCACTATTGGATATGGTCTTCTTTACATAGATGACCAACTAGATCTACATGGATACTCTGATTTAGATTGGGCTGGAAGTGTAACCGATCAGAAAAGCACATCAGGATGTTGCTTCAATTTAGGATCGGCTATGATCTCTTGGATCTGCAAAAAACAGTCTTTAGTAGCACAAAGCTCGACAAAAGCTGAATACATTGCAGCCTCTATGGGGGCAAGAGAAGCAGTATGGCTCCGAAAATTGCTTGTGGGACTCTTTGGTGAACCCTTGAATCCTACTATCATTCATTGTGATAATCAGAGTTGCATTAAACTTTCTATAAATCTAGTATTCCATGATAGATCTAAGCATATTGAGATCCCCTACCATTATGTAAGAGACATGGTAAAAAGGAATGTAATCCAGTTGGAGTATATTAGTACAAATGATCAAACAACAGACATTCTCACCAAACCTCTCTCCAGAGTCAAGGTTGAACACTTCAGGAAGAAACTTGATATGATTGAAATGTAATTTGATATTATGTTTGAAATTCAAATTGTTTAAAAGTTGTACTAATATATTTAAAGATGTTTAATGTGTAAACTCTTTTGTCATGTGTGTGACTCCATGACTTTATGGGCCCTCTCCCCTTGTGTTCATTATTGAAAGGTGACAATCTTTCTAATAATGAACACTTGTATGTGACATTGTAAAGTGATGACTCTACAATGATGAGTTGAACTATCATGATAGATATCATGGGACTTGATATCTGTGGACATGTCATGATAGTATCTCTTGGACACTTTGATGGATATCATGGGACTTGATGTCATTTGAAGATCATTGTGATCCTTATGAGATAATCATGGTGGATAAATATATATCTGTGGATATGCCATGAATTATTATGGTAGACATCATGAGACTTGATGTCAGTGCACATACCATAATGAAGATGTGTTATGAAGAATGTCATGTGACTTGACAAAAATTATTCATATCTTCGATATCACGTGTAAGGTGATATCTCTACTTATTTGTTTTTGAGTTATCTTCCCTAGCTAAGAGGGAGTGTTGCTTTGAGATAGCTTCGGTCAGATATAAATGATGATTGCATTCATGCATCATCATCATTTATATTTAATCGAACTGCTCTTAAAATATACAAATAAGTTATTCAAATTCTGATGATGATCATAATTCATAAAGGAATAAAATTGAACTTCATATTAGAAGATCGCTGCTTGGTAAAGCATGCAAATTAGTTTATATATAATACTGAATATTTTTGGTTTGGTTAAGGGAGCCCACAAGCTCAAGGGACAATATAAATGGCGACTCCATCTTCTATTTGCAATCATTGAAATTAATAAATGTTCTGCAATCAGAAGATTTGAAAGACAAGAATTAAATCTGACTTAGAATACATGCACAAAATTTAAGACTTAAAATTTCCATCGATTTTTCTTTAGGATACAATTTGATCAGATTTGATTTACAATTACATTCTGGCTGAATCTGGATGCCTTGAAGAAAGGGCGCCTTTTTTCAAGAGGGGCGCTTTTGGCAATGCCTTAGCCAGTTTCTGGCTTGTCTTTCCAATTATTCAATTCTGGCTTTTTTTGCTTGATCTCACCGTGTGATCGTTTGGCGTGTCCTGTGAACTTGCTATCAGATTGATCACGTAACTGGGAGGAAGTTGGAAAGATATCATGTATAGAGCAATTGCTGATGGATTCATCTAGTACCTCGAACTGAGGGGCGCCCCTAGCCAGCAAGGGCGATTTTGGCTTGAAGCTTTCTGATTTGGCATCTTTGTTGTTTGTAGATCTTCCATACTTTGTTGATGCTTCGCCATTGATCTCTGAATCAGATGATATTGTTGATGATCGCATTGTCGAGATAGCACGAACACGAAGGAGATGAATGATCTGAAGGTGCAAAGTGATTTAATTTTCCCTCTGAGATCCAAGGGCGCCTTTCTTCAAAAGGGGCGCCTTTTTCACCTTTAGATTGTGTTTTGCCTTGGCAGCAAAACGTGCTCCTTTCAGAGTTAGCCAAATTTTGGCCTTTTTCGTTTTGAGAAACTCCCTCGCTATAACAACATCTTTTTGACCTTTTCCGCCATGGCTTCTTCATTGGAGCTTTTGAGGTTTAGCTTTCAGCACCTAGTACTGGCCAATCTGCCATTAATGGCTACGGAGCTCCTAACTTTGTTCTTGAAAAACAGGAATAGACCCACCAGAGTAAAACATGTCTTTTGATAATTTTGACTCGATCAGTGTGATCGTGAAGGCAATTAACCCTATCAAAATAAGTTTCAATCATTTCCGGGAAGGTGTTTCCTTAAAAATAGGGGCATAAAACCCTAATTTTCATATTGTCAAAATTTTAACCATAGGTTCCTTGACAGAAACCCACAAAGACTTCATGTTTGGTTTGACCTAAAACATACTTTCGATGGCATTTTTACATTGTTTAGCTCAATTTAAGCAGAATGCCAAAAATTTGATTTTGGGTGTAACACTATTGAAGTATCTTTGTTCTGCAAGCAATTGCCTTGGCTACACAAATGATTGCCTTTGCTGTACAAGTGTCTGCCTTTCTGCACAAGACAATTCTTTTTCTTTGTAAGACAATAAACACCTCAAACAATTTTGTTGAACCATCCAGATTCCAACCCAATTTGTTGTTGATGAGTGATTAAGATACCAAGATCCATATGATGATTCAGTATAACAACACTCCAAAGTGGGCGTGCAAAGTTCCAAAGAGGTCATGGTTGTTTCATAACAAACAAGGTGCTTTTAGAGGATTTGTTGGACAGCTGAATTGCCTAGAGCTGAGATAGGAAAAGAACAGGTTTGTTGTGGAAGTAGTTTTAGAAATAAATAGGTGGCAATCTATTTTAGAATTTGTTGTAACAAGATTGCCATCTCCTAGTATTGCTATAGGCAAGCAAAAAAAATTCTTTAGCATTCTGATAGCATTCTGAATACTCTTTGTGCAAGCACTTAGCAATCAATACTTGAAAGACATAGATTTATTATGTTAGTTCAACTACCAGTTTAAAGGAGTGTGTGTGATCCATACATCGATATGATCAAGAAAGGGCTTGATGGTGAAAATTGGTGAATGGCTTAGGTTTTCTTTCTTGATGTGTATTATTTATTTCAATTCTAATTTGATTAGTTAATTATGATGTAATAATTGTTGCAGTTACTTATTTTAGTTCTAATTTTCATTATAAGTTTGTTGTTATTGCCATTTTTTTGATTCAATTTTTGAAGCACCCTGGTTTAGTATGTTTAATTTGAATCAATCCTCTTTGCTGGTTTGCAACTAGAATTAGCAATTCCTTTGACCTTATCATTTTCTTCCAATCTACCTAAGATCGCCAATTTAGATCAGAACTGCATTTTCATGTAGAAAACTCAATTTCAAATAGAACTTGTGATCTTGCATATACTTTGCCTGAGGTATCAAATAATATACTTTGCCTGGTTTGTATGTTGGTGGGGGTATTTTTCATGGGTGTGGTGTTGGTCACAGGTTCTTGGCCTGCTGTTGCTTTGTTGTGTATGCCTTTGTTGGTGCGCTTGGGGGTTGTCTCCACCCTGCTTCTTGCATCCTTTGTCTGTTCTAAGGTCGGTCTTTTGCCTTTGTGTAATGGGGTAAAATTGCACACCTTGCAATTTCACATACATTCTTGTGTCCACTTTACTGTCCACTTCCTTAGCATCTTGTGTAGGCTCATTTTAGCCCTTGCATCAGCATTTTTCCCTCTTAGGATGCTCCAACACCCCTTCTTAGCAGCTACCCTTGTGTGTCAGCTCTGTGTTAAATGTTGTGCTTTTTCCATTCGTGTCATTTTGTAGTGTGATGTGTCTAGACTCTAGTGTGCCATGCGGATGTCTGCACGCCGCGCTAGCATCTTGCGACATTTCAACATTCAAACAACTATTTTCGTGCATTCTTTCCACTTGTCATCTTGTTTTGTCAAAGGTAACGTCCCGGGATGCCCTGAAATGGCTCAAGAAGCTTCTTTTCCTTCATTAAATGCTATCTTTTCCATCCATTTGGTCTCTCTTATGCCTCTAGCTTCATTCTAGCCTTGGCTCTTTCATTCCTCTCTTGCTATCTTGTTTGCACAACTCCATACAACTTGTTATAGTAGAACCTTCAAGTTCTCTTGGCAACACTCTTTGCAGCCCTTGGCTCTTGCATGTGATACCTCCCTTGCCTTGTGCTTGTGAGCATCTTGGGATTTCACACGTCTCCTACTAATTGCATCTACATATTGTGATACGGGTTCTCCTCCTCGAGCGGAGATTGCTTTTGTCACCTCTTTTGTGATACAGGTTCTCCTCGAGCGGGGATTGCTTTTATCACTCATACTTGGTGGTGTGGGTTCTACTCCTGAAGCATGTTTTTCTTTCACCACACGCCTTTGCCATTTTGGTTGCACTCTCTCTTTCTATCTAGATGTCCGTAGAGGTGGGAACACCAAAATGGGGGTTTGACTGAGGCAAACCCCTATACAGCCCCAACAATTTCCCCAGATCTTACGCATGTAGGTATTGAAGACATTCACATGTTGGAGGCTTCATCACTTGCGTTGTTGTGAGCATTTCCTTTCTATCTCTTATTCTCTTTATCATTTCTATTTCACTTCATTTCAGTTCTATTGCATTTTGTTATTTTCCTATGCTTTGAAAGTTTCTAGTAATCAGGTTGCTAGTAGCTACTTTGCCATTTTTTGTGACATTCTTGCTTTCTAGTCCATACGAGACGCCAACACGCCTCTAGGACACTAGCGTGCCACGCTGTCGTCCTTATTCTGCATTGACGTCCTTTGGCCGAGAGCTCGTCAGTCTGTCAAGAAAATCTTCGTGACTTTCTCTTTCAGATTCTAGAACTCTCGTGCTATTCCTTGAGGTAGTTTAGGGAAGTTCGCCCCGTGAGGCTCTTTGAATGAAGAGAACTCGTGAGTAGCGAATCCCCGTTCTCTACACTGCGCAAATGTGGTCTCTTCACTGTTTAGGCTCGGTTTCTGCTATGGGATTCTTTCTTGAGAATGCTTGTGCTTTTTCTTTCTCCTCGGTCGAGTGGATGTGCTCCAGTTTGGTGCTGCAACCCCTCTTTCATGTTCTCCAAATTGATGGCGACATTGGTAAAGTGGTGGTTTGTGGTTTTTTGGTGTTTCTCTCTTCTATGCTGGAGATTGGGGTCTTGCTTTGCTCCCTCCATTTTGTCTTTATCCCTTCGGTGCTTGTTCTTGGCTGGTGGTGCCCTGTGTCTTTTGGTATCTCTGATGTCTCCTCTTTCTCTGTCAATTGAAGAGAGTGGGTTCTTTCTGGAAGTTCCACGGGTGGTTGTGGAGACTCTGCCCTGTTTCGATGTGGTGGTTTCATGCTTCAATAAGGCTTCTTGGTCAATGGAAGTGGTTGTTAGTTTGGTTCTTGTGGTTTGATGGTGGAGGGGGCTCTACCCTGGTTTGGTGGTGCTTGTCTTTCACTCTGGTACCTACCACCATGGAGTGTTTGCAGGCTCTTTGTTCTGCAATTTTTTTGACTGTTATTCTGATTTTCCGCCCTTGGAGGTTAAGAGGTTTGAAGTTTTTTGGGCTTAATTGAATAAGGCCCTAGATGGGTTGCTAAGGATCTTCAATGGTGCTATGAATTCTCAGATTTTGGGCTTTTTATTCTTGGATGGACTGCATTTTATGTTATTTTTGAAGAACTTGGTGCTTTTGTTGCTAATGGTTGCTAAGTGTACACTCTCTATAGGAGTATTTGCATTCTTACTGACTTTGTAGTTAGGGGCTCCTATTGAGGCGGAGACCTCTCCTTTCAAGGCGAAGTCCTGTCCTTTTGAGGCGGAGTCCTCTCCTATTGAGGTGGAGTGGGGTTCTCAGAGTGAAGTGGGGTGCTTATGCTTCCTCAACAATTTTTCTCCCTTGCAGCTCCTATTGACATGGAGGCAACTCCTATGGAGGTGGAGTTTGGGTCCGCTGGTGAGTTGTTGCTGCTCTGTTTTGGATATTCTTGGTGATTTCTCCTTTAGAGGTGCAGTGGCATGTTGGGAATTGGGGGTCTTCTACTTCAATATCTATGTGTGTAATGACCAACCTCCAAATATATATATTTTTTAATTTTATTTTATCTCAACTGCTGTGTGATGGTTTATGATTATGGTTTGTTTGGTTTTTCTCAAGTGACATTGATAAGATAAGCATGCTAAACATTTTATAGCAGAATGCAAAGATAATAGCACCAAACACTTGCAAGAAAGATAATTTTCAGCCTTCCCAAAAACTCAAACTTTATCATATATCAATAATCAGATTTACAATCTTTATATCCAAAATAAAGAAGTCTTTCAAACCTGGTTCAAAGATGCAACACAACAAACTTAAAGCTCCCCAAAGGCCACGAACAACACCAAGATCATCTTTTAATCTCCTTGTTTACCATAGACACAAAACATTGTAATTAGACTTCAATGGCGATCAGACAAAGTCACTACCAGCAAATAGGAAACTGAGATTCTTCACTAGCAAAGCCATCCCCCTTGAAGAAATTTGATCCTCTCTATAAAATTCAAATCACACTCAAAAATTGCATTCTTATGCTTGAAAGAAACGCCAAGAGATGGGTTTTCTAAAGAGCAAATACCCATTTGATTTCTCAATACAACTCTAAGACATGATGTTACATCCTTCTGATTAGGTCAAGCTCGTGTCAATGAAATGTTGTTGGTCGTTATGGTAGTTACAAACAACTAAATTCATGATGCAATCAAATTGAGAATAAAATAATGATTTTTTTTACGTGGGATCATAATGGAAATACTTTTATTGCGTAATGTGAATGATTATTTGAAAATGTTGGGAATTTCTTTTACTCACTAGAAATGAGTTAGGAGTAAATTTGTGTCATGCGCATATTATTTAAATGATAAGAACATTCTAACCACAACTTCCGTGTCAAGGGATGCAGGTTCGTCAACGTCGAAAGAAAAAGGAATATCATCTAGGAGAGGACTTGATTATCAAGGGACATTTCACCAATTGCTCTGAGCCGGCGTAAGATCAATGTATTGAAATCATACCTTGGCCTTTATCAAAATATAAAAGAAAATAAAATAAAAATAAATAAGTAAAATTAAACCAATATTTTCTTTTGCTCATCAAATAATGGTTGAGTCGAATTCCTTAAAAGTATACATTCTTATATTATGCTCAATCTAGAATTAAAATCAAACTTATATCAGAACTTAAGTCTTGAATTCTTTTGGATGTCGGGTTCTTTTACCGTGTGGGGGTGGAATGTCATTTTGGCTGAGTGGGGAAAATTAATGGAGAGGGAGTGGTGGCGTGGGGAGTTACGTTCGCCATTTGCGCCTGGGAGTAACGGATGGAGAGAAGCCATGCAGCTGCGAAGGCTACTAATGGCTCAAACCATTCTCTCTTGCGGGCTCGGTTAGTTCTTGGATTGCCTTTTTTCTTTCCTTTGGGCTCGGGAGGTATCGGGAGGACGAAGGCCATTTCAGGGAAGGATTTCTTCCAAAAAGTTTTTCCTTTTTACCTCGGGGGAGAACCGTTCTTGAGGATAGTCGTACCGCATCAGGATCTCCAAAGCCGTGAATCCCACCAGTGCTCGAGCCGTCTCTCTTTTCCTCTGTTTGGTCTTGGTGCTTGGTTTTCTCTTGAGAGAACTTCCATCGCTGGTAGCGCCTTTGCGTCAAAAGACATCTAGGAGTTTCGGCCAGATTCCTATCAGGCACGTAGCTACTTCTTGTACTCACAATGATTGTGATGTCCCCGCTCTAGTCAGTTCTCGGGAATAGTGTGTTAGCCCTTTATTGGACCCTTGTGGGCTAGCCGGATTGGTTAGAGGGTCAGTGGTACTTTCTGGAGAGCTTGGTCGTTCTCGTTTTTTGAGCTCAGAGTTTGGTTCACAACAGGCATTAGCAGTTCAGGGGTTGACAGCTTCTGACGGCACGGGAATATTTGGAGTTTTGAGTGAGTTATGGATTTTTAAGTGATTTGAGTTAATTAATTAACTTAATGCTTTATTATAAAGTCAAATTGACTTTATACTTTTTATATCACTTAAATATTCTATAAAAGTGATTTAATATTTTAATCACTTAAAATGCAAAAGGGCGCCCAATGTATTTAAGTCAAACTATTGAAATGACTTAAATATATTTTAAAAAGATTTAAAATATGGAAAGGGCGTATTTTTCTTGGAAGTCGTGCCTTTTTGGCATATAAGGCATTTTGGCAATGAGAAATTCATCTTTGAATATTTTGACTTTGCCTTTGGCTTCTTCTTGTGCTTCACCTATGATTAGGGTTTTGAGCATTTTTTCCATTGGAGAACGGAATCTCTTCAGTGTTGAGCACCTTTGAGGCTGTGAGAGACCAGCCGAATTTGTGCAGTTTGTGAGGGCTTCATACAAAGGTTCTACTATGCTTTATCAGAGTTTTGTTGAGTTTTTTAGCAGAGACAGGAGGGTTTGTGGAGTTGGTGTCCTTCTCTCTTCTTGGTAGGTATTTGACAGCATGGCCGTACATTCAGAGTTGAGAGCTAGGCTTTTTGGTTGAAGTGCGTGGCTACTTGTGCAAGGGCGTTTGGGGTTTCTTGGAGAAACGCCTTCCAGTTTGAGGGTTTCTCTTCACCCTTCTTGGCGTCTGGCATATACTTCTCATTTGCCTCAGTTTCAGGGCTGGTTTACTTTAATTGTAGCTTCCTATACTGGATTTAGCCAGATTGCACCATCTTGACTAGCAAACTAGACTTCATTTCTTAAATAAATAATTTGGGAGTTTTCGGGTAAGTTTATAAGTCTTGAATCCATTGTTGAGCTTATTTATTACCTTCTGTAATTTCAATTCATTTACATTAGCTCAGAATTACATTTTATAAGCATTTATGCTGTGCGCCCCTTCTATTTCTCTCTAGAAATTCTTCTATAAAAAACGTAAAACACAATTAAGATAAATAAAAGACAGGGGTTTGAGGCTTGAGCCAGCAGGGCTCATCACAATGATGTTCTTCTTTTAGTCTATGCTTTACCAAGAGAAGTTCTGTATCGAATTCTTCTTGTTCATCATCTTGTTCAAACGACTTCTTGAGTATAGTTTTTGTTTTCCAATGCTTCTCGAAAATAACACTAATGGTAGTTGGTGTCTTCTGCATGAATCTCGGTTGCAAGAATGCCTTTCTGAATGTAATCTCTTGTTTACCGTTTGAATTTATTCTCTTGAATCTAATCCGGGTAGGGACGAATGCATCCTTGAGTGTTTTGTATCTGCATTGGGTCTAATTACTGGTGAAACCCTGTTATCCTAACTGCGAATCTCATGGGTACTGCAGACATAGTTTAATGGAACCTGAACTTATGTTATAAAATGGTTTAAGCGGTCTATCTCCTTGATCCCAGTTAGCGGAGTTAGTCACCGCCCATGGTTGCAAGCTGTTAACTGTGTATTAACCCCTCTCCGAGTTTATACTATCTTTTGAGTTGCCTCCTCCTGGCTGTACCAAAGTATCAGTCTCCAACTCTTACCCCTAGCCTATTACTCGAAGACTTCAGTCTTGAGAAGCTTAATGTGGTTGGTCCACAAATTTAGGGGGAAATTAACCTTCAAAACTGAACATAGCAACAAAATCCATAACCGAGTTAACTGCTCTGTCTGTACAAATTGGGTAAGCAACTTCAGATAAGGAACCCTCAGAATAAGATAACTTTTGTAATAAATAAATGGAAAGGAAGATTTTAATGCCGAGTAAGGGTGAAGGTGCTGACAGCACAGGAGTGCCAGAGCTCCCTAACAAAACCTTGGCCAAGGTATGATGCCGGTTAGGCATAGGTCAGCCACCATGAATCGGATACACTTAAGGTCAGAATGGTCCTTTCGAATAGGGGGTACCTACCGAGAAAAAATCGGCCAGTAGTGTAGGTTCATGGCACCAGACTCAGATGGGCACATTGGTAAATTGATCCAAGATAATTACCCTCGTGAAGGGACAGGTTCTTCAGTTGAAGAACACGGGAGGCCAGTAGGCCTTTGGTTGGGCGGTAAAGCCCCGGATGATATATCTTTTCCTAAAATGGCAGAGAACCCAACTCAAGTGAATCAACTTCCTGGATGTACTTTCTGAACCCTTATCTCATGTTTTCTTTTAATGAAAATGCTTAGCACGTTACTTACCAATTGTTAGAACAATTCTTTCATAAAAGCAAAGGAGTTAGACAGTTAAATTGGTTATAATTGCTAGTTGAATTATTTGATGACAGTTATCTTTCAGCTGAAATGATGAATCTATTTATTTGAATATAGTATCATTCGGTTTATGTTTCCTTCTTCTTGCAACTAGTTCTTTTTCAGCTGCAAATTAATTAGTTAGTCAGTTAATTAGTTGTTCATAACCGTAGATTAGTTAGGTTCTAACACATGAGCAAAAAGGTGAGTTCAGGTCTAGAAAATAAGTGCCCAAAAATTGATTTGTAACACACCTAAATCACCAACAAACCACACCAAACCCAAATAGAAATCTCTTCAAAAGAACTGGAAATTCTTTATCTTTTTTGCCTTGATGCGATTCCTAATTGAAACCACCATTCACTAGCATGAGCAGGTCTTTCACTACCAAAACTAGCCTTAGATTTTGAGGGTTTTCGTCCTCAAATCCGTTTCTTAGATCTTCTGGTACAATACCAGCAGCATCACTATAAGCAACCAACTCCAACATAAAGAATAAGCTTCAAAAAATGAACTTTTAAAGATACATCTCTCCAATTAGGACAACCAAGCTCAACCCTAAAAACCAATGCTACTTTTGCCAAAAACTTTTGTTTTTAAATTTGATTTTATTTAAATATTTGCCTCCAACCTTAGCTTGGGTGCCTATCTCCTTAACCAACATACAAAATCACTTTAGATGCTTAAAAACAACTTAAAATGATCACATTAGGCACCATGGTACAAATTGTCCCCTTATGACCCCTCAATAATAAAATATAAAGTTACTTTATAAGAGACCACTTTTGGAAGCATTAATCAAATATTTCAATGATTTAACCTTAGTAACTTTATACCAATTGAATAAGTGCTTCTCTGACAAGCTTGCCCTGTTCCAACCACCCAAAGTAGACTTACTATTTTTAGTAAGTACTAAAAATAGAAAGTGACATCCCAAAAGTTCAAACTAGAGAAATACTGATATGCATCGGAAATACTAATATGCGTCGGAAATACTGATATGCACCAAAAATACTGATATGTGTCGGAAATACTAATATGCATTGAGAGTCACTATAGACAATGAGCACCAGACTGACCCTGCTAAAAATAGAAAGCCACACCCGAAACATCAAGAAACCCCACAAAAATTATTGGCACAAGGCATTAAAGCTCATCGGACAACTTCCACTCGTTGCCCGAACATGAAACCCTACACCGCTCTGCTTGTCAGACCAATTACTATATTAGCACTTACTAAAAATAGTAAGTGTGTCAAAACCAGACTAATCTAAAAGAGGACATCGAAAATGGGGACATTACAATTTGGCCATCCCAAAGATTGCTTGTCCTCAAGCAATGCCAGTAAAAACCCGCAACCAACAATCTAATCCATATTGAAACCAATAATGATCCCAAAGTCCCAAATAAATCTAGGGGGTCTGTAGCACCATCTACTCAAATCTCTGTCCTACGAGGTAGCAACACATGAGACCTGTAAATCTCCTATAAAAAGAGTTATCAAATACCGCATAGAACTGATCAACTCCTCCAAAGAATGCCCCTTGAGAGAACCAAACTGATGTGCCGCAGGAGTAAGATCTAGAAAATTAACGGCGACTCTCTCACCCCAAATAGTAGGTGCACTACAACTCAATGCGATTCTTGGGTTCCAAGCAAGTCTCAGAAAGGAACCACCAAGTTGAAGCTGTGACACACTAATCATATCTGCCAAAACCACCTGCCCAAATTGCACTCCCCTATCTTGGACACCAAGGAATAAAAAATCATCAAAGCCCATACTGAAATACCATTAAGAATTAAAGTCAATACCATGAAAAATATACTGCCAGGGCAACTCATAGAAGACATCAATAGACTCACTACCAATCACAATCCTAGGCAACATATAAAACACCCTGCTCAGCCATAAGAAATTTACCTCGGCATGACACCTCATGATGCCCCAAATACTGAGAAAATCTATAATGTCCCCAATTTAGCCCTACACTCTTCTTTTGGTTTTAGCCTATTTCTAGAAACTTGTAGGTTAAACAAAATTGGAAATTAGGGTTTCCTCTTTTAGATGCAATTTTGAAGGTTTGCATGTGAGTATTTTTGATGCATGTTGGTGGAGCTTTCTGGATTTTTGGAGAGCTTCATGGTGAGGTAACATGCATGTTAAGATAATAAAAGACAAGTTTGGCAAATTCCTTGCATGCAGGAAAGGTTTCTGGGTTTTTCTGGGTTTTCAGAGACCTCCAAGGTGGTGTGACATGCATTTGAATTTGACAACCTTTCTGGGCACTTACTATTTATAGTAAGTCATGTTGGCTTCCCGGTTTGTGCTCAGAAGGCATTTGGAAACACTTACTATTTATAGTAAGTCATGATTATTGCTCAGTTGATGTTTAGATGAATCTTTGCAAACTTACTATTTATAGCAGTTTGCTATTTTTGGTAAGTCTATTTATAACAGTATCATTCTAGCAACGGTTCAATCATCTGCAGTTCACATTTCTATTTTGGGCAATGTGGCTAATCAGTTTGGCTTTTTGTTGAGTTTGAAGTAAACTTACTATTTTTGGCATTTTCTATTTTTAGTAAGTCCATTTTTGGCAGTGGCATCATCATCAGCTTGGTTCAGCTCGACTAATGTCAGTTTGCTATTTTTAGTAGTTTGGGAGTTGCTTTTGGCTACCTCCTTTGGACTAAGTTTCAACACTTAGTCAATTTTATGTTTTGAGTTTGTACCTCGGTGCCTAGGTGATCAACTTTAAGTTGTTTTTAAAAGGGGGCCTTTAATGTGGACGTCCAAGATGAAAATATTAATATATTTATTAATGTTTTAAATGCTCTCAAAAGGTGGACTCCAAAGGAAGGAGATATTAAAGTATTTAAAATATTTAAAAGTGAATTTTTTTGGCATCCCATGAAGGAAAATTGAAGAGTTTTCTTTGTGGGAGTTATTGTTGATTCATTTTCCCAACTGAAGCTTATATATTGATGCTTTGTGGAGAGCTGATCATGCTTGAATATTTGGTAAAGTTATGCTGCTGGAACATTTCCAGACTTGACTAAGGGGAAGCTTAGTAAACCTGGCTAAGGGGTAGCTTAGCAAATTCATCTTTCTTCGGGCTTGAAACTATGGTTCCCTAGGAAGATTTCTAAAGACCATGTTTCATTCAAGAGTGTGGATAGAGCTTCATTTTCTAAATTATTTCGAGCAGGTTGTTGTTGTAAAGTCTATTTGTACTGCTGAAGCAAACTTCTGCTGATAGCTTCGCCACAAAATTTTATTTGGTTCTGGGTATTGGCTCATGCTGTTCCACTGTGAAGGGCGCCCAGATTTGAGAAGTTTCAGATTTTAATACTGAGACTTGAATTTTTAAGAGAAGGTCTACCCTTCCTGGAGGCCGTACCATCTCTTGATGCTTGCATTGGTAATTTTGCTGACTGTTGCTACTGTTTTTGGCACGTTCTCTCAATTGGAAGTTGGACGCCATTTCTAGAGGCTTCATTAAGTTGGACGCCATTTCTAGAGGCTTCATTTGACTATTGCTTGAAGTCTTCCGGAGCTCTATTTGAAGAGCTGCGTCTAATTTGGTGATATTCTATCTTGCTGGTCCGATTTCTATGATTTCATGTTCCCAATTAGACTTATCTTAATTCTGATTTTCTGTACTTATGAGGCTAAAATCTGAATGTGTTTACATTGTATTAAGTTGAGGATAGTATCCTTACTTCATTGGTTATATTTGGCCTTCTTTCTAATAAGTTTTGTAGCTGAAACTATTCATTGTAAAGCTAGTTAGTAGTACTAACTGTTGTTATTTTACTATTGTTGTAAGTTTTTAATTTTGTATACACTCCCACAAGAAGTGGTTGAGTTTAATAATCATTCTTTTATTATTGTTAATTCCCCCCACAAAATAAGTGGTAGAGAGGAATAAATTCCCCCCATTGAATAAGTGGAAGTGTGGTCTCATGGCTGGCTTGTTGCCTTATTAATTGTAATAAT
The DNA here is from genome assembly GCA_007115665.2 of Sequoiadendron giganteum. NCBI lineage: Eukaryota > Viridiplantae > Streptophyta > Pinopsida > Cupressales > Cupressaceae > Sequoiadendron > Sequoiadendron giganteum. The sequence continues at coordinate 325,150,135 of CM021103.1, forward strand.
CTCACCCGTTGAATAAGTGGAGCATCCCCACTGCCTAAGTGGATGCCTGCATTTAGCGGATGAATGTTCTTCCTATTCAGTTCAGTTTACAAGCTGATTATTATTTTAAGTTATGCTAATCAATGTTTGGTGTCGGTCATTGTGTTCAAAATTAAAAAAATAAATTAAGGGGGAACATTACAGTGGTATCAGATCCTGTTTTCTTGCCATCCTGTGAGTTCAATGCTTTAGAGACAGATGAGTGATAGAGAATTCCATTGCTATACCAGAGGAAACAAAGTTCAATTTCAGCTTCCTAAGATTGATACTTTTCCAGAGGTTTTGAGAAACCAAGAAACACCAGTTGATAATATTGCTGACAAAGGTAAGGGACCAACCAATGAGACAAAAGATGACAGTTACTCTAGAGTAGAAAAGAAGTTTGATGCAATGTCGGATATGATGTCAAGACTACTTGCAAAAATGGATCAACAAGTGACCATAGCCCAGCCAAAGCAAGAGTCAGATTCTAGTAGTTCTAATTTAGAACCAAGAGGAAGAACAATTGGGCAACATGTTGCCAATTCAAGGGGATCAGCCCATAGACCTCTCTTTCCAACCTTTACTCCAAGGGAGGAAGCGTCTACTGAGCCTGAAGTCCCTATGGTAGATGAAGTTAGACAAAATTACATGGAGTATTCTTCTCTTCCAATTGAAATCCATGAGATTTTAACATTGGATCAATTTATGAACCAGAGGAAGGGAAGAGGAGGTGGAAGAAATGAATATTGCGCTCCTACAAACCCTAGAATGGATTATCAACCAACTCATGATAAAGCACTTTGGCTCACCTTGAGGGAGGTGATAAGTGTATTGCTAGATCATGGTTTCAATACATAGAACAATGGATGAAGACATTGAGAAAGGGGAAACAAAACTTGCCATTAATAAAGGGTTTGAGAAAGAAGTACTTGTGTGTAATTTGCAGCCCACAAGTAAGCATGAGAAAGAGAAAAATCAGTCAACAAGCATAGATGATGGAACTCAAAGTCTTAAAGGAAATGATGGTACAAAAAAGATGCACATGCCTCGTCAAAATGATCATGAGCATGAAGGAGAATCTTTGACACATGAGATGTCTATGGGAGAGCCCCAAAACAGTCCCTTAGACTTGCATGAGATTGGTAGTGATGAAGATCGGTATGGAAATAAGAACAAAGCAGCAGTTTTGAATTCTAATTCGGATTCATCTGATGAAGGTTTGAAGGCTAATGTCCTCACAAAATATTTTAGAGGAGTTGTTGTGTGTGATGAATTCACTAATGAAGAGCATGTTGTGGGAGATTTCAGTGGTGTCGTTGAATCATCTTACGACCACTATCATAGGGCTGATGTTTATGTTGATTTGGATATGTTAGTGTCCAATCATGTTGAGAATTTGGTGATGGATAAATCTCCTCTTGTTGCCGATCCAGCTTCTCAAGAATTATCTCATGAAGAAATTTTGACAAGTAACCAAGAAGACCTTTATGGTATGCTTGTGACTATTAATGATGATATCAGTTTAAGTGAGTTGGGAGATGACTCATTAATTGAGTCAACACTCCAAGAGGAGTACAAAGATTACTTCACATTGGATCAAAATATCAATGAGGTGGAAGCAGATTTAGAAGACCAAAAGGCCCTTGCTGATGAAGAGTTTAAGGAGGGTCTCAAACACAAATTTGATTTTCCAATTCATGAAGCTGATTGTAAACAAAGGCTCGAAGAACTGATAGAATCTAATCCTCTACGTGATCTTGAAGATTTACAATTGGTGGGTGGTGAAAGACAAAAGTCTTGGAGCAGCTATGAGGGCAGCGAAGACAAGAAACAAAGTTCTGATTTTGATATGTAGCCTACCAGCAGTTCACCATCCTTGCACATTAATGAGCGGAAAGGTCAATTTATGATATCCATTGAGGATGAGGTGTTGACCGCTCACATAGTTTGATTGAAGAGAGGCAAGAAGGAGTTAGGGATGGAGTCACTCTCTTTAATCTGCAATTCATTAAAGACTCCTTAAAGATTATGAAATCAGAGTATCTATGTTGGATTGAAGATCGGGGTTATGCCTACAAATTCACAAAGAAGACCATTGGTGCATTCCAAGGAAGTGATAGAAAGGTTGATAAGCTTACTTGTGAGCTTGAATCAACGAATTGTATGTTAGATAATGCTCAGTTGGATGTAATGGAAGTTGAAGACCAACTAGCAGCTAGCTGATTTCAAACATCTCAGAGAGTATGGGGATGAGTTACACTTTGTGACTGATAATCCTCCAAGCTTGCCTATAAGTGAATGCATAAGAGGTTTAGAGGAATTAGTCTCCATATGGGAAGTGTTGATTCAGGATGACTTCCCAATCCTTGACACCAAGGTGTTGTCAAAACATGTTCTGGTAGCTGCTGAAGGTTTATTTACAGCAGCAAGAAGTGAAGTTTTCAGACTTGTTATATATGAAGTTCGGGAGAAAGAAAAACCAAAACATGTTGTTTACATGCCTAACAGTTTATCCCTTGGATTGAGTAATGCTCACACTAACCTATTTTGGGAGATGGATTTGAAGACAATACTTGTTTTAGGCTCCCTTGTTTTTGAAGCTTTCTTGGATAGACTTCAGTGGTTCACCAAAGAAATCAATAATTTCTTGAGTGTGCGTTTGGAGTTGATTGGCATTCGAGAATGTGTTGTGAATTTCTTCAGGGGTGTGGTGGATCATTCTTGGTCAGGTATCCTTGTTTGGCACCCTCGAAGTGGAATGAAAAAGCTTTGGGGGTATGGTAGGAAGGTTCCTTGGAGGGATAAGGATCAAACTTTCAGAATTAATGGTGTTGTTCCCTTCCTTACCAACCACTTGATGATCTCATTTGTTCATCAACAAATGGATTGGAGAGAAATTTTGAGCAAAGAATGGTTCTTTTTTGTGATGCAACTGTTTGAGTGGGTGTTTCGAGCTTCGAATTTAAGTAGATTAGTTAGATTGAATGAGAATTTTCAGTATGGCAGCAGCTTTTCTTTTCTTAGCATGTTGATTTCTCTTAAATCAAATGTTGAGTCATTCAATTTTGACTTGGTGGGCAGCTGATACACTCATATTTTCACTTCACAATCTTTTTGCAGAGATGATTTTTGGCCTCAAATGGGAAAAATGGTGGTTCAGATTGATCAAAATTAGTTGTTGGATAGAGTTCGAGCTTTTTCCAGTGGTTTTCCATGCACATTCTCTTGCATTTTGGTTTGCGAAAGCGAACCTTGGGCTGTTGTGGTTCGTCTTAAAGAGACTTTTGGAGAGAGAGTTGTGAAAGTTTTCAACTGTCTTCTTGACTATGTATTTTTCAAAGAAGACATTGTGCATCCTTGAAGAGTAATGAGGATGAGACTGAATATTTTTTGCAAAGAGTTGCTTCCTTCTTTGCAAATAGCCTTGATAGAGTCAATTTTGCTGATGTGACTCTGTTTGATGCTTTGAGGAGTCTTGCTGATGAAAATCTTTTTGAGTTGCTTAGAGATTTTTTCCTTGTGCTCTGGATAATGTTAATCATTGGCATTGATGATATTAACTCCTTAGAGACTTTTGGGTGTGAGATGCTGTAGTTTTTTGAATTCAGTTCCTCTTGGTCTTTTAGTTCAGGTCATATGTTCAATAATCTTTCGTGGTTACAAAGGAGGAAAGTGCAGTTTTGGTATGATGGCTATGATAGTGTGATCAATGTGGTGCAACATTAGCATGGTGGGTCTTTTCAAACATGGACTTGGGACCCTAGGATCCTACTTGGCATAGTAAGGATCAAACTATTTTCTTGGAGTGTGGCGGCATTGCTTGAGGACAAGTAATTTTGGGAAGGGCAAACTGTAATATCCCCAATTTAGCCCTACACTCTTCTTTTGGTTTTAGCCTATTTCCATAAACTTGTAGGCTAAGCAGAATTGGAAATTAGGGTTTCCACTTTCAGATTCAATTTTGAAGGTTTGCATGTGACTATTTTTGACGCATGTCTCGTGGAGCTTTCTGGATTTTTAGAGAGCTTCAAGGTGAGATAACATGCATGTTAAGATAATGACATACAAGTTTGGCAGATACCTTGCATGCAGAAAAGGTTTATGGGTGTTTTTGGGTTTTCAGAGACCTCCAAGGTGGCATGCCATACATCTAAATTTGACAACCTTTTTGGGCACTTACAATTTATAGTAAGTCATGTTGGCTTCTCGGTTTGTGCTCAAAAGGAATTTGGAAACACTTACTATTTATAGTAAGTCATGATTACTGCTCAGTTGATGTTTAGATGAAGCCTTGCAAACTTACTATTTATAGCAGTTTGCTATTTTTGGTAAGTCTATTTATAGCAATATCATTCTAGCAACGGTTCAATCATCTGTAGTTCACATTTCTATTTTGGGCAGTGTGGATGATCAGTTTGGCTTTTTGTTGAGTTTGAAGTAAACTTACTATTTTTGGCATTTTCTATTTTTAGTAAGTCCATTTGTGGCAGTGGCATCATCAGAAGCTTGGTTCAACTCGGCTAGTGTTAGTTTGCTAATTTTAGCAGTTTTTCAGTTGCAGTTTGGGCATTGCTTTTGGCTACCTCTTTTGGACCGAGTTTCAACACTTAGTCAATTTTATGTTTTGAGTTTGTACCCCAGTGCCTAGGTGATCAACTTTAAGTTGTTTTTAAAAGGGGGCCTTTAATGTGGACGTCCAAGATGAAAATATTAATATCTTTATTAATGTTTTAAATGCTCTCACAAGGTGGACGCCAAAGGAAGGAGATATTAAAGTATTTAAAATATTTAAAAGTGCATTTTTTGGTGATTGGCGTCCCATGAAGGAATTGAAGAGTTTTCTTTGTGGGAGTTACTGTTGATTCATTTGCCCAATTGAAGCTTATATATTGATGCTCTGTGGAGAGTTGATCATGCTTGAATATTTGGTAAAGTTATGCTACTGGAATATTTCCAAACCTAACTAAGGGGAAGCTTAGTAAACCTGGCCAAGGGGTAGCTTAGCAAATTCATCTTTCTTCAGGCCTGAAACTATGTTTCCCTAGGAAGATTTCTGAAGACTATGCTTCATTCAGGAGTGTGGATAGAGCTTCATTTTCTGAATTATTACAAGCAGATTGTTGTTGTAAAGTTTGTTTGTACTGCTGAAGATGTTCATGGCTGAAGCAAACTTCTGCTGATAGCTTCACCACCGAATTTTATCTGGTTCTGGGTATTGGCTCATGCTGTTCCACTGTAAAGGGCGCCCAAATTTGAAAAGTTTCAGATTTTAATACTGAGACATGAATTTTTAAAAGAAGGTCGACCCTTCTTTGAGGTCGTATGTTATGTCCCTGAAATAGCAATACCATAAAGACCAAGTGCTAAAATACAATTAATTTAATAAATAAAATAAATAGCAATATTAATATTAAATATAAAATAAATGTGTATCATATTAATATAAAAATATATAAATATGAAATAACAAATATAATAATAATATATAGGCAAATTATTGTTATTACATTCTAGTATTAACTATTAAATAACTTAATATCAATAATAATAATAATAAATAAATATTATAATCATTACACATCAAAGATTGTAATACATTAGAATAAAATAATAATAAGATATTAGGAAATTGGTTTTATTATTATACTTTAATGTTAAATAATGTTCAATAAAACATCATAATAAAATAATAAAATAAGTATATAATCTGAAATATCATAATTATTAGTAAAAATATATATTTTTCAAAACTAGATATTATTGTGATAATAAGCCTTTAAAGGCAACAATTAAATCTAACAAAGGGATATATTTTATGAAATCACTTCTTTCACCAAACAATACATTCACCCCATGAGTCACCTACCTTGAATGGTAAAAATAGAAAGAAGGAAAATAAGGAAGAGGAAAAAGCATTGAGAAATACGATCTGCAATTCAGAACAAGAACAACAATGACTTATCCATTGGAATATAGAGTTATTTAATATATATATAATATTTAATAGGCATACAAATATATATGCATAGATATAGATAAATTTTATAATGAATAATATGCAATGAATAAAGAATATATATGAATAAGGAAAAAATAATTATATAAACATATATATATGAATACTAATTGATATAAGTGAAAGAATAATTATTTATATATATGTATATGAAGTATATATATATATATACATATAGGATTATGCAATAATGATACTGATAAGTAATGATGACTCTTTAATATAAACATAAGTAGATTATGTATATTTATGAATTGTCCTCATCCTATGATCAATTTAGTATAAGGTTGAAGGAGGCGAGTAAGGAAACATGGAGAGTTATAGCAACTGAGGTGATGTATTCACTTAGCAATAATATTTAACATATTTTGAATATAAGAAACTAATATTGCTCATCTGATTATTGGTGCAATGTTTTCCTTTGATGTTATCAATATTATCATAGTTTTATGAATTGACGATGGTTCCTTTCGCATTATCATGACCATGAATGAAACTAAAGGGTATGATATAGCTGCATTTAGTTTCCATCATTGTTAATATTACATTAGATAGTATCATTGATCATAGACAAACTAAATATGATGAGAATTGGCATTATTGTAGTAATATAGATCCATGTACTTTTTTGCATTATGTTACATTTTCATGCATCCATATAACACTCTCAAACATGATACATGCATATAGATAATTCAATTGTAAATGCACAAGTGACTATCCAAATATTGGCTGCTCCGTGTTTGTACCCTATTAGGATGGGGGAAGCATTCGCCAAGTGGTTTGCCTAAAAACCCCACCTTCAGGCCCATAGGCCCAAGGTATGGGTTTGGTCATGAAGGATGGGGGTCCCACCTGGGGTTCTACCCTACATAGGCCCGAGACACGAGATTTACAATAGGAGGTGGTAGGTCGTAGGCCCTTGGCCCAAGGTTTCCCTCCTCTCCCAATAGGGCCACTGTTTTTTGAGGTACTACCATGTGTGGAGAATGCAGGTACTAAGCCGTTGGGAAAGGAGGATTGTGGTGACTAACCTCCCATGCCTAACAAGAAGGCTTCAGGGTAGATCCACCAATGGCACTCCTCTTGCTTGTTAAATTGCATTTATGATTATGCTTATATTTTGGATATCTAGATATTAATGCTAACAGATATATGTGTATGTGGAAATGTTGTTAATATGGTGAATGCAGATTTCAAACCATGATTATTTCATTAAAAAGAACATTCATTTGGAAAGAAGAAACCCTAAGCCTAATCAACAAGTGAATTCTAGGGAAAACCGGGTAAGGGAAATTACACCGTACCATCTCTTGATGCTTGCATTGGGAATTGTGCCGATTGTTTCTGTTGTTTTTGGCACATTCTCTCAATTGGAAGTTGGACACCATGTCTAGAGGCTTCATTTGACTACTGTTTGAAATCTTTTGGAGCTGTATTTGAAGAGCTGCGTCTAATTTGGTGATATTCTATCTTGCTTGTCTGATTTTTGTGATTTCATGTTCCTAATCTGACTTATCTTAATTCTGGTTTTCTGAACTTATGAGGCTAAAATCTGAACATTTACATTGTATTAAGTTGAGGATAGTATCCTTACTTCACTGATTATATTTGGCCTTCATTCTAATAAGTTTTGCAACTAAAACTATTCATTATAAAGCTAGTTAGTAGTACTAACTGTTGTTATTTTACTATTGCTGCAAGTTTTTAATTTTTTATACACTTCCACGAAGAACTGGTTGAGTTTAATAATCATTCTTTCACTATTGTTAATTCCCCCCATGAAATAAGTGGTAGGGAGGAATAAATTCCCCCCACTAAATAAGTGGAAGTATGGTCTAATGGTTGGCTTTCCGCCTTATTAATTGTAATAATTTCACCCACTAAATAAGTGGAGTATCCCCACTGCCTAAGTGGATGCTTGCATTTAGCGGATGAATGTTCTTCCTATTCAGTTCAGTTTACAAACTGATTATTATTTCAAGCTAACTCTTATCAGTGTTTGGTGCTGGTCACTGTGTTCAAAACTCAAAAAAATAAAATAAGGGGGAACATTACAAAATAAATCTCTACCATAACTCTGAAATCAACGAACAGAGGAATGCCTCTGTTGTCACTAACCGAAATAATAACATCAACACTCAACCTCCAAGTGTCAAAAGAATGGTCTCGAACACACCAACACACCCAAACCATTGCAATCATTAAGACATCATTTGAAATAATGCATATCATCTCCATGAAGTAACTGCAGTGAGTGTCATTCACCAGAGTGGAAACAATGAATGGGCAAACTGTGTGCAGAAGAACACTCATAGCCAGCTGTCCCAAAGCCCACCCAAACTCAAATTCACTTTTCTCACTAAAAGGTGGCATCACAACCAACAAAAGAAAGTAAGGGCAACGGTAATCAAACTCAAATCCCACAGAAAACAGAGGAGAGATGTGTATGGAGATATCAATAGAGTCATCTCCTAGAATCAAATAATATCTTCCATCCAATCTCAGCCATGAACTACTCAATTGTTGGACCATAGAAAACATCCAACTCATCTGCAAATCCAAATCCGTAGTCATATGCAAGCTGATCAAAAAGTAGGCAGCGGTACTAATGCAAGAACCTGACCCACTACAGCAATCCTGAGACAACTCCTCATGATGGGATACTACACCTAGGTTCCAAACCTTACTATTTTCACCCAATACCAAGCTACAACTAGGAGTGTTCCCATCATCCAACTCAAAAAGTGGACTGTCATATGCCACATCATCATCTACCTCAAACAAGGGTTATCAATAAACTGAAGATTACTCCCAACTCCCAATTCCAACCAATCCTCTTGCTAGTCCGAGCTCTTATTTTTTGGTTTTCTTGGACAAATTGCAAGGTCATACTCCTCCTGGATGAGATCAAGCTCCATCATTGCCTGTTTGATCTCCTTTGCCCTTTCTCTACCTTCCTTCTCCTTAAACTGTTGAGTCTCACAAAACTGATCGTTTGCTTCAAGAAGTGCTTCCTGGACACTTTCCAAAGCAAGATTTGTAGAATTAAGCTCGATGGTGAGCTCACTAACCTCCTCCCTTAACTACTTAGACATATTCAAGGTTTTGTCTACAAACTTGGTGGCTATACCACTATCATGCATCATGTGTAAGTAAGTTGTTTTAAATTCTTCCAGAGAGCTCTTCAATGCATGTAAATCAAAAATTGAGATATTAAGCTCACTTTGTGCCATAGATGCAGTTTGAATTAAGTTTTGCACATGCATATGTTTTTTGTCCAAACTAGATAAAATGTGCACCACATTTTCAGGGGAAACCAAGAGCTGACTTTTCCAGTCATGATCAAACAAGAACGGTGAACTGCTATTATGAGGCATGTTAACATCAAAAATCAATTCACACTTGTCAACCAAGTTTCCATGGCTGTCCTGTTGTGACCTTTTCACACATCGCCCCATTCAAATGGGGACCCCCTAATTTTTGCTCCATTTTGGTCTTTTGGCTTTTGTTTTGTGTCTCTCTCTGATCTTTCTGTCCTTCTGGGGATGTCCCATCATTTGACCTAAGTTGAAATTTTGGCTAAGTCCATGAAATTAGGGTTTTTATTCTTCAGGCTCGTTGGAGGTCAAACTAAGTTGGCAAATTGACATCTGAGCTTAACATTGCTGTCAGAAGGCTTCCAACAGACTCCCATCAAATTTTCACTAAGTTTTGACAACTTGCTACTTTTAGTAAGTACTGAATCTGGGATCTTTTCATCAAGATTTCGGAATTCCAACTACTCCACCACATTTAGGGTACTTTTAGATACTTGCACGCAAAAAATGAGTAGAATTGGACAACTTGCTATTTTTAGCAGTTCATGCTTCAAGAGCCATTTTCAGAGTGCACATGTATGATTTTTTAATGCATGTCTGGAGAATGTTTTTGGGTTTTTCAAGACCTTCGCGATGATATAACATGCGAGCTAGGGTGATGACTTTCAACAATTCAAGCTTTAAAGGCTATTTTTAGGGTTTGCATGCAAAGTTTTTCAGTGCATGTCTGGATATTCCTCATGGGTTTTCCGAGAGCTTCGCAACGGTATGACATGCAAGCGGAGTTGATCATTTTTCAGGGACTTACTATTTTTAGCCAATGCCCGCATGTGGACCAGTTTTCTAGGTTTTTCTGGGTTTTCTGAGATCCCTTGGGCAGTTTGACATGCAAACTCATCCGACAGCTGATTGGTCACTTTCCAGACACTTACTATTTTTAGCAGGCACACTCCAGTAGCTCCCCAACGCAACAGAATTGGCAAGCAGAACAGTGGGAACACGTTTCTGGACGAGAATCTTTTGGAGGATAGTGGGCATTAATTGCTCATGGTGGTTTCTGCAAATAAGTGGAGAATCTTCTATTCATTTATTACTCCACTCCTCTCTGTGGCAGTTTTTAGGGCAAAAACCCTAATTAAGGCATATGTGGCTCGATCTGAGCCCTTCTTTGTAATTGAATCTAAGTCGTCCATTGGACTGGGACAACTATAAAAGGGGCATCCCCCCTCATTCGTAATCAATTAGATTAAGAGTTCAGTCAGAGCTAGAGAGTAGAGAGCATATAGTGAATAGTTAGAAGTTAACTTAGTTTGAAAAGGAAAGAAAAGCTTTCCCTTTGAAAGTTTTTGTAAAAAGTTGTTGTGGAAGACTCATAATATAAAGAATTTCCTTGATTGATGATTCTATCTTTCGTTGTGAGCAGTTGCCAAGGATTTTTCGTGTTTCCAATTCAAGTAGATAGAGTAAAGTAGATTTTGTTTTATGCAAGTATTCGGTAATTGTGGAATGCACTTTTTGACTTGAGCAAGTCTTCTTTCATCCATACCACTAGCGGGCTCGCTGATGGTGAGTTCGCCCTGCGTGGTCAACTAGAGCATTGGCGCTTAACTTCGATTGTGATTCGTAGGTCCACTTGCATCATTGTGATGGTGTGTGCATGCTGAGTCATAACTTGAACATCTTACTCATCCTTTGAAGATTGCACCGATTTTTTGGAAGTTGTCTAAAGGGAGGCGAAGCAAAGTCTGGTTCGAAGCCTATAAAAGTTGATCCTCGTATTCCACCTTTAGGAGTAGAAGTTAGAATCCCTACCCTTATCCCTTTTAAATTCAACATTTTCTAATTAGTCTAGAAATCAGAGCGTCATCGTCAAATCAATCATATCTCACATCTGCTTCAAGAGTTGAACAATTATGTAAGTCCCCTTGGAATATCCGACATATTCACATCAGCCAACCGAGTCTATTCGCGACATAAGGAACCTTCCAGTTGAACGCATGATCTTTTACGCAATCTTAGCATGCGGAATACTTTGATCAAGAGAGAATAGGGTGACCGTTGAACATTTTATTATGTGTTGGTGCGGTCATAAAACACCCGTCAACGTGTCCCAAATCTCATGTGCCTCTTCTTCAACGCTTACCCTATCTTCGTCACTAGACCTCTGCTCAAAATTAGCCCCGAGTAGAAATGTTTCTGACTTGTCTTCGAGATCTTACCTCTCAAAATCAATTTCCTCTAAGGCATCCTTTCTACATTCTTTATGCTCCAAGGTTGGAATAGTAGCTTGGTCAAAAAAAGATTCTTCGCAACTTGATTCTTCATCATACTTTGGTCCTCAAACACCCGGATCCCATGGTCCAATGAGCTAGTGTTTTATTTTTGAAAGAGTATGCTCAATGTATACCTCCTGAGTGGTATCTCAAATCACCTTAGTCTCTCCCTTATCATCCCCAATAGTGGACTGTGAATCCAATTCAACTAAACTACAAGGTCTCTGCTCAAAATCAGCTACTTGCAATATGAAATCAGATTCCTTTTTAAGTTTGAAACATCACTATCGATTCCATCCTCTATGCTTGGCTCTCGGGATGAAGTAAGGACATCATTACAATCAAAAAGGAATTCATCCCAGTGAGGATCCTTGTCATACTTAGGTGCCAACACACCTGGATCCCAAGTGTAGAAAGGTTGATCACTATGTTTAGAGAATAAGTGTTCATTGTGCTCCTCTTGGGTAGTTGGATTTTTGAATAATTCACTCTCCAACTCAAAATCATTGAAATCATCATAATCATCTTTCTCCATAGGCTTGATTTGGAAGTCCAACCCGAAGCCACCTATGTCACCATTACTGACATGGGATAAAGTATCATCATTATTAGCTGATTCAAAAACATCATCTCCTTTGTTTTCCTTATGCCCATCATATACACGTATCTCAACTTCATTGGATAGCTCTAAGGGAGTATACAAGGCTATTGTTTCAACAATTCCTTCATGCACAACCTCATCTACAACAGTTGCATGCATGAGCAAAGAGTCATCCTGAGGCTCCATCACACATTCATCAAGCTTTAAAGCAACCACTTCATCTTATTTTTTTGCTATGAACTTCTCTTCAACCACCTGTTCGTCATTGAACGCATGAGGTCTCAAATTTGCCACCTTCGTGGAATGAAGTTTTGGTTCCTTCTTGTCAAACCTCTCTATGAGTCTCTCAGTAAACTCAGTATAAGAAGTAATCTGAACATGCCCCATTATGATCATCCCATGGTGCCACCACTCATGTGCAACTCCATCAAGGTGCATAGCAGTGTATTTTATGGCTTATTTCTCAGACATGGGGTTTAGATTGAAGTATGTGCCCATCTCTAGCTGAAATCTCACTGGACCCATCAAAGTAAGGAATGCTAAGTTTTTCAAATTCCCTTCGTAACTCTTTTTGATGTTCTCTAATCCCTCATCCTAAGATCTATATAATCCCGTAGTGGTAAGCCATACTGGAAACCAGGCCCTGCACCTAACCAATCCCTTTTAAAATGTTCCTGCTGCTCAACTAAAGTGAGTTCAACTGGTGCTACAACTCTTGGTGGAAATTTTGGCATAAGTGGTCTTGCCATTTCTGCACCATTCTGCTGATTGGCTGCCCTCCATTGTCCCACGTCATTATTTTTGTGATGTCCCATCACAAAGAGAAGTATATATTTAATACATTTATATTTTAATGGATATACAATAACATGTTTTATACACATAGAGCATTCTCATTTAAATTATATATATCAACAGGACTAACTTGGGTGTCATTGGCGACAGATTAGAAGAAGAGATCCTACAAGAAACTAAGATGTTTTTGCTTGAGGACAAGCAAATTTGGGAGGGGAGGACTGTCATGTCCCCGACATCGCGACATTAAACGTACCGAAATATATACTAAGAAGGCTAACCATTTGATATAATTATAATTTTCGAAAGACAATACTATAATTATGAATACTAAAATATAGATATAAAATATTACAATCACTATAATAAATTTTAAAATGTATGAAATTAATATAAGACACGAACATAAGATAATACTATAAATTGTTGTTATTAATCATTATAATAATAAAGTCCAAATATGATAACAGATACATAAATGATATTATGCATGATTAAAAATATTATAAATGCAATTTAAATATCATTATAAATATGATTATCACTGATAATATTAATAAAAATAATATATTAAAATAACACATAATAATTAATATAAAATATATAGAATAACATAATACACATGTTAAAGAAAATAATCAGCAATGTAGTTTATTGCAATATATATTAAACTAATATAAAAATAAATATACTAAAATAAGAAAAACATAGAATACATTAATATAGAATAAATATCATAACATAATAGATATAGATATATATATATATATACATTAAAGAGAATCAGCAGCATAGAAGACAGCAAAGTAGTTTATTACAAAGGTAGCGCTCATAACTAACATGCAGTGATTACAATTTCAAGAGGGCATCAATTAAGTGTAAGTAGGCAGCGGTGTAGTTAAGGGAATGAGGTTAATAAGGCAGCGATCCAACCAATGGGAGGCAGGTTTATAAATAAAAGGACATGCCTTTTTGGAAGGTTGCCTCTATTCAGAAGGATGTCTCTTTTTAAAGAGACGGAAGGATATAAATAGAGTTAGAGTGGGGAGAAAGGGATAGGAAGGAAGGAAATAGGAAGAAAGAAAAGGAGAGAAGTCAAATAAGACAAAATTTGTCTTATTCAAAAGAGGGAAAAACTTTGTCTTATTCACATGAAGAGAAGAATACATAAATGCAGCGATCCAAGTAAGATTATTATGTTAACAAGGCACAAATTGTTATATTAATGTGCAGTGATTAAAGATATGTTAAGAGCATTTAAGGAATAAATATTCTTCAGAATATAAGGATATGAGCAGAACATAGAAATGTAATTCTGATTTACATTGGAGTAAGTTATATACAGAAAAAATATGAAGGAGGGAATAGAATAAGAAACAAGGGAAGCGATATAATCAATAATTAATATAGACAATAGGAGATATAAACCAATCTTAAGGAAGTAAATAGCAGGGCCTAAAACCAAGATTTATCTTGCTTGAAGCATTTAAGTGGTAAGTTATAGCCCTAACCACACTAAGCTTGTGATTCTAGGACAAGAACTAGGGTTATCCCAAAGAGGAACATTACAGTGGTATCAGAGCATCTTTCCTGCCATCTTGTGCATGCTTGAGCTAGTTGCTTGTGTGCTTGAGTTGGTTGCTTGCCTACTTGAACTAGTTGCCTACTTGCTTGTGCTGGTTGATTGTGTGCTTGATCTGGTTGCCTACTTGCTTGATCTAGTTGCTTGTGTGCTTGATCTGGTTGCCTACTTGCTTGATCTAGTTGCTTGTGTGCTTGAGCTACTTGCTTGTGTGCTTGAGCTGGTTGCTTGCTTGCTTGAGCTACTTGCCTGGGTGCTTGAGCTAGTTGTTTGCCTTCTTGAGCTACTTTCCTGTATGCTTGAGTTGGTTGCTTGCTTGCTTGAGCTACTTGTTTGCTTGCTTGAGCCAAACACAAATAGTGTAGAAGACATTGCTCAAATGTATGCATATAAGAATAAGGATGGATATACCCAAATAGGGTTGTCATGTCCCCCAAAAGTGTAAACACCAAATGCATCAAAAAACAAATAAAGTGTCAAAATCCAAACATAAATAATTACGATTTGAATATAATTATAATTATCATTAATAAATATTGTAATTATAAATATAATAATAATCTGAACACTAAATCATGATTACCATGGACTAGAACAACCAAACATTATAATAATAAATCTGAGTATTATAAATATTGTTAATATATTTACCTACACTCAAAAGAAATCACAAAATACAATATACAAAATAAAAAGAAAAAAGAACAAATAAATCACAAAATACAATATACAAAATAAAAAGAAAAAAGAACAAATATCATGAAGTTGTCTCCCAAGTGAAGCGCTCAAAAAAAAGTCATCACATTGATTCAAGGAGGCATGGGAAAAGGCACTACCCAATACCATGTCTTGATCGTCTATAGAAGGGAAGACAATAGCAATCCAAGAGGTATCAAAAAAAAAAAGAAAGGAGAGGAATGATAATAAGGAAATAAAATAAGTCTGCTACATTCGGTAAATCCTTAGACTGCTGGAAGCTGCAATATGTAAGCATAACGTGGGCTTGATGATTACCATATCTTTTCAAATATATTTGGTAGAGTAGGATTTATGCCTATTTTCATCATTGTTATTTAAAATACATTGTAGGATAAATGGATATGAATACTACTGCTTGTAATATAATCAAGAAATTATAGAATAGAATAAAGACATGTTTATTATTATTTATATATAATAATAATAAGTTTAAATATAATATTATACTAATATTGTTATATATATGTATACATCTATACATACAAAGAAATTATAAATTAAAAAAACAATTAGATAATGTACGATTATCCTGTGAATCATATATACATCATAGGTGATTGGCAAATACAATGTATATATATATATATATATATATATTATGTACGATTATCCAATAATGATGCTTGCAACAATTATTGTGTCTCGATGAGCTTTACCACTTAACCTTGAAGAATAGACTTCGGGCTAAAATTCCCTTTCGCTAGCACTCAACAAAGATAAGGAGTTTGTGGAGGGAAAGGCTGGTAATTCGATCCATTGAAGGACGGTCCCAAGACGGGTGGAACACCTTGAGGGAGTACCATTCGAGATCGTTCACACGCCCTTTGCATAGTCATTCTACCATCCAAGGAGGTTAGAAAAGAGGAGACAAGGTGAAGATCTATTCCGATCAAGAGTAATAAGACATATCAGACTATGTCAGTTATGCACTAGTTGATAATAATGCCTTTCATTTATCTTATTCCATCAATCTTTCATTACTCTTTATCAAACAATCTTTAAAATCAAAAATTTAATCTGTGCATTTTATGTCTCTAATATGGGGACATTACAAGGGTATCCATAAGGCCTAGGCAAAACCAAGGTTTTCCAAAGATCTTAAGGATGGATACACCAAAATAGGGTGTCCATAAGGCCTGAGAAGTGAAAGGCTCGCTTCCAGGATCTTAGGCTGGGTACTCTTAAGAAAAAAGGGTATCCAGAAGGCCTAGGAAGAGATTAAGAGTAAAAAGGTTACAATCTTTTCCTAGGATTATAAGGCTGGATAGACTTAGCAAAAGGTATCCATAAGGCCTAGAAGGAGATTAAGGGTAACAAGGTTACGATCTTCTTCCAGGATTAGTAGGCTGAGTACACTTAAGAGTAAGGTACTCAAAAGACTTGTGAAGAGATGTTATAATCTTTTCCTAAGATTACAAGGTTGGATATACTCAGTAATGAGGTATCTAGAAGGCCTAGAAAGAGATTAAATGTAACAAGATGTTACAATCTTTTTCCAAGATGAAGACTTGTTGACGTGTGTTTTATAACAACACCAACACAGAATAAAATGTCCAATGGTCACTCTATTCTCTCTCGATCAAAGTATTCTGCATGCTAAGATTGCGTGAAAGTTCATGCGTTCAACTCCAAGGTTCCTTTTATCGTGAATAGACTCAGTTGGTTGATGTGAATATGCTGGGTATTCCAAGGGGACTTACGTAATTGTTCAATTTTATCAAGCAGATGAAAGGTTTTGACTATGATGCTCTTGATGTCTAAACTAACCGGGAAAATACTGAATTGAAAAGGAGTAGGGGTAGGAATTATATGATCTATTTCTAAAGAGTGGAATGTGAGGAAAGACTTTGACAATCTTCAAACCAAACTTTGTTCGGTCTCCCCTTCGGACAACTCTAACAAAGTTGGTCCAATCTCCAAAGGATGGATAAGATGTTCAAATTGTGATTCCACATGCGCACCCCGTCACAACGATGCAAGTGAACACACGAATCACAACTGAAGTTAGGTAATGAATATTCCAGTTGATCATGCAGGGGCAGACTTACCATCAGCAAGCCCGCTAGTGGTATGGATAAAGGAAGATTTTCCCAAACCAATGCCACATTCCACAATTAACAACTACTTGCATAAAACAAAGTCTACTTTACTCTAATCTACTTGAATTGGAAAGACGAACAAGCCTCGCTAGCTACTCACAATAGAAGATAGAACCACCAAGCAATGATAAATCTTTGTATTATGAGAGTTTTCACAACAACTTCTTACAAAACTTTCAAAGGGAAAGCTTCCTTTCCTTTTCAAACTAAGCTATGCTACTTCTATGCTCTACTCTATCTCTGATTTCTATTTGACTCTCTATTATAATGTCTTGTCTCCTATATTACAAATGAGGGGGGATACCCCTTTTATATCAAGTCCACTCTAGTGGACGGCTTAGATTTGAATACAATGGAAGGCCCAGATTGAGCCACCTAAGCCCTGATTAGGGTTCTAGCCCTAAAAACCACCACTGAGAGGAGTGGGGCAATGAATGCGCTAAAGATTCTCCACTCCTCATCATGAACCACTATCTGTCATCAATGCACATCATCCCCTTCCAGAAGATCATCATCCAAAAGGGCGTTTCCTTTCTCCTTCTCACTGGCTGCAAATCTGATGAACCTAGCCAATACTGCATCAATTTCCTGATCTGAAATGGGAGGAATGTGATCCAACTAAAATTCTTAAACTGTAACTGTTTGCCCATGCCGATCACAAGATTTCTTCCAGGCAACAAGGGCGTCTTGGGTGTTCTGAATAATGTTGGAGAACGTAGAAGTGTTCTCGAAGTCATCCTATATGAAGGTCTTCACCTCAGAAAAGAATGGTATTAGTCTATTCTTCAAACCATTAGCAGTCACCTCTTCAGAAGTTAGCCTCCTGGCAAAGATTGCCTCCAACATGTTGAGGACTCCATCCAAGATATTCATCATGGCCTTTCTGACCCTGACAAAATCCGTTTGTGATGCATCGTAGAATCCTCGGCCTGTGACCATTGAAGAGTACCATCCGGCAAAGTCATGTCTATCCCCCTCCTGAATCACACCTCCCTCAACCAAAATCTGTAGAGGTATGCTCATCAAAGCCCCTAAATGGAGAACAACTCTCGTCTGATAGATACGAGCCTCACCCCAAGCATGGTTAACTGCATCCATCCTTGCCATAATATCGGAGGCTTGCCAATAGGCATGTGCAAGATCCTCCATAAACTTTCCTATTTCAGCACGGACGTTGGCAACCCACTTGTCTGCCTGTTGCGCCATCCTTTTCAAATCCTCTAACCCACTGATTGATTCCCTGGAAAATTCAGCTGGAAGCTCAATTACTGGATTCTCTTGCCCACAAGGACGGGACAAGTGCTGCACGTAGCCAATTAGTGTCTTGTGCTCTACCTTCAATTTCTTGTACTTGCCCTCGACATAGGACAATCTATCCTTGAGTGCTCGATAGGAATTATCGCACTCCTCCACCACTTGTGCTCTAGTGGGGCGGCCAAGTTCCATGGTCGTAATCACATAGTTCTCTGGAACGGCCTCGTCCCGATCACATTCCACTCTAGGCACCGCCACATGTAGTGTCCGAGAGCCATCCTCATCTATTGAGATCTTAGAGAACTTCCTGGCCTTCTTCTTTGTTGGAGGTGCACTTATCCTTTGCAACAACTCCTCCATCTCAATTGCAGGATTAGTCTCATCTACAGGATCACGTCTCATCTTGTCCCTTAGCCACTCTGGCACCTCCTGCCGCACATCTGATATAACAAAAGGCTGCTCAACTTCGGCCTCTATCTCGTGAACTTCTTCCCTGCCTTCGTTCTGACGAGGCTCATTATCATCGATTGGCTCAGTATCTCCTGAGCTCTGGGCATCCTGATCTGAAGTAGCATCCTCTTCGAGAGCTGCTTCAATCTCCTGCTGAAACTGAGTATCAGTGACCATCCCCTCATCCGTCTCTTGTTGATTTTCTTCCCGG
>CM021103.1:325169615-325284923 GCA_007115665.2 Sequoiadendron giganteum
AGATTCCACTCTTCATTATATTATGTGCCGTGACGGATGGTTGATGGCCCCCTAGCCCGAACATCCTCGATTTGAGTGCATTCAGATTAAATGAACCAAGGTTAGTGTCATTCAATCCTGCCAACTTTGAAACTATTGCTGACTTTGGGAGAAATGGCTTAGCGAGCCTCTTAATCATTGCCTGCCGAGATGAGCCAGCCTTGCCTGCTTCAGTGTTTGCAGCTCTGCTTGTTCCTGTAACATCCTTTGCGCCAGCCATCTGCAAAATAAAATAGAAGAATAAGCTAGGCTGCAGATTAATAAAATAAAACAATACCCGAGATGGCTGCGAATACGGAGTTAGCTTTGAAAATAAAATTTCTCAGCATAAATTTCTAACTCCAAACCTCGTACTGTATAAAAATCTCTGAGTTTAGAGACAACTTTCAGCAACTGCACTTCTGACTGGTGAAGAAAAAAAATGCAGCAAGCTGATAACTTTCAGCAATGTAGCTAATTTCTCCAGCACAAATAGTTCGAACCTTGACTTCACTTTGTCAACTTCAGCAGTTAGAGGAATAAAGAGTTGCCAGCAATATGAAATTTCAACTTCCTCAACTTCTCAACGTTTAAACTTCACAGCAACTCCACTTTCAGCTCTTTGAGAATTAAATTCTCCAGCAACTCCGGAAAATAACTTCAACCTTCAACTTCGAAGTCGCAGCAACACACTTTCAGCTTTTCGAAAGAAAGAGTCTCGGCAAAAGAAAATTTCTCCAGCACTTCGTACTTTCAGCAACTCAACACTCCGAAATAAAATAAACTCTCACAGAATTTCTCTCCTCAACCACTTGGAAAATATTTCAATCTCTCAAGAACTTTTTCAGCAACTTCAACTTCGAAACAATGTGAGGAGAAATGAAAGAAGAGATTGTTTAAATAACTTTTCCCGGAGAATCCTGCTAAGTAGTGCTGGGGCTATTTTAGCACCTTCATCAATTTTCCACTATCTTCGTTCAGAATCTTCTAATTCAAGCGCAGTAGTGGGCTAGTCGTCAGCCGGTCATTATGGCAGTTGCCATTAATAATGATTCCTTCTTGTTCAAATTTCGAATTTTCCTCTTAGTCTGTCAGTTAACCTTGGCGATTTAAACAACTCGCGAGAAAAACAATCACTTGAATCCCATTTTAAAATCTCGCAGTGTTTAAATAAATTCCACTCGAAAAATTTCGTGGGAGTTGTAAATATATTTCCAACTTTTAAAATGTCCGTCATTTAAATCCTCGATTTCATAAAATTTGCCTTAGACATTTTAAATTCTCTCATTAAAATGTTCAACTCCGGGCGATTAAAATTTGTTTGCGTGCTCGAAATAATTCGTCCTTTGAGATTTAACTTCTGTCAGGAAAATAATCTAGGCAAAACGAGTTCCCTCTGAAAATATTAAAATTTCCCTTAGGAAATTAATTTTCAAACTCTGTTAAGTCATGGGTGCATTTTAAACGGGTTCATTTGATTTTCACTTGACCCATGGAAAATATTCGTCGATATCAAATTTTCCTCTTGAAAAAGATTCGTTAACTTTCAACTGCCTTCGGAGAATTTTAAAACTCATCAAATCATCCTTCCATGCCAAGGGCGTATTTTTCCCTAGTGAAGTGTTATATCACTTAGAAAAAAATTTCTAACACTTTCTCTACCATAGGCGTATATTTCCCTTGGTATAGTTTTTCCCTCTGAAAAAAAATCTCCATGCCTTATGAATTAAAATTTAAATCCCTCTTCAAGGGCGTATTTCATAGGGTTAACTTTTTATATTTCTCACACTTAAAACCCCTTCTAACTCATCCTCTTCATGGGCGCATTTAGAGGGTCAAGCTCCCATTTTCCATGCCTTAGACGTTTTTTCCAAGTCCTAGCCACTTTATCTTCTTGAGGGCGCATATGGGTGTGTCTGGTTTTACTTTTACCACTTAGAATTTCTTCAAGCCATGTATCTTCTTGAGGGCGCATTTTGACCTCTCTACTTTCATTTTATGCCTTAGAATATTTCATCGAGCTCACTTTACACCTTGGTGAGGGCGCATTTACATGGGTCTACTTTTGTTTTTGCCTTAGAAACTTTTTAGTCTTCAATCCTTGAGGTGGGCGCAAATCACTAGGTGAGCTTTTAATTTTTTTGCCTTAGAAACTTTTCAAGGCTTCAATCTTCTTCCTTGGGCGCAAATGAGACCCCATGCTTCTGTTTTCTCTTGAGGGCGCATTTACACATGTGAGCTTTCACTTTCCACGCCTTAGAACTTTTTCAAGGCATCTCTTCTTCCTTGGGCGCAAATGAGACCCCATGCTTCTGTTTTCTCTTGAGGGCGCATTTCAACATGTGAGCTTTCATTTTCACCATGGGCGCATTTCCTTGGTTCCACTTTCGTTTTCATGACTTAGAAACTTTTTACCTCTCTCTTTCCTTGAGGGCGCATTTTGAGGTATGAGCTTCTGTTTTATGCCTTAGGCGTTTTGAAGGCATCTCTTCTTGAGGGCGCATTTTGATGGGTCTACTTTTATTTCTGCCTTAGACAATTTTCAAGCCTCTGCCTGTTTCTGCTCTTGCATTCTATTTTTAGCAAGTTGTGCTATTTTTAGCAAATCCCTTGATTTTCAACCTCTAAGGCTCCGTTTTGCCTGAAAATTTCATCAGATGATATTCTCTGCCTTGTGAACCTGTTTTGTCAGTCCTCTGCCCTGACCCGCTATTTATAGCCACCTGCTATTTATAGTAAGTTTGACTTTCTGACTTTAGTAGCTCCGTTTTGCCTGAAAGTTGCAACGCTTGATCTTGATAGCTTGAGGGTTACTCGGATGCCAACCTCGAGTGCAGACCTGCTATTTATAGTCGTGCCCTGACTTACTAAAAATAGTAAGTTCTCGGACTTTGCTCAAATTTTGCCAGCAGGTACCTTGAAGTGTGCTGACATGGGTGGGGTACTTTGTTTCGGCTATTTTTGGATTTTACCCCCTATAAAAGTGGAAACCCTAATTTGATTTGCATGTATCCCGAACGGTCTCCGTTTGACTTCGTTCCTTCTGAATGTCGTTCTGCTTGCTGGACTGGAGTGTTGGGCGGCTGCCGGAGTGTACCTGCTAAAAATAGAAACTGTCTGAAAATTGACTCATCCACTTTCGGATGGTTTTGCATGTCATATTGCCTGCGGGATCTCAAAAAACCCAGAAAAACCCAAAAAACTGGTCTGCATGCATGTACTGGCTAAAAATAGTAAGTCCTCAAAACTCGATCTTCTCTGCTTGCAAGCCACACCGTTGCGAAGCTCTCGAAAAACCCATAAAGAAAAACCCGACATGCGTTGAAAAACACTGCATGCGAACCCTAAAAATAGCCTCCGAAGGCCGAACTCTGAAAGTGGTTGTCTCGGTTTGCATGTTACATCACTGCGAAGGTTTGGAAAACCCAGAAGGATTCTCCAGACATGCATCTGAAAAGCTCATGTAGAAACCCTAATTTGACTCTTACAGCCTGAACTGCCAAAAATAGCAAGTCGTCTATCTGGCTCAAAATTTACGTGTAGGCAGCTTGATGTTACCCGGATGCAGTGGAACTGACAGAATTCCAAAATCTCAATAAAATAGTCCCAAGTTGAATACTTACTAAAAATAGTAAGTTGCCGGAATACAGTGAAAATTTAGGGGGACTCGGCTGGAAGTCTTCTGACCGCTGCACTAAGCTTAGATTTCAATTTTATAACTCAGTTTGACCTTTAATAAGCATGAAGGATGAAAACCCTAATTACACAGACTTAACCAATACTTTAACCTGGGTCAAACGACGGGACATCCCCGGAAGGACCAGAGACCAGAGAGAGAGCGAACCAAAGCCAAAAGACCAGAATGGAGCAAAAATTAGGGGGTCTCCATCTTGATGGGGTGATGTGTGAAAAAGGTCACAACAGCTCCTTTTTATAATTTTGAGAAGACACTTCCAGATGCTTCTAGAAGGTGCGCCCACTCCACAAGATGCTTTTAGGGTTTTGACTTGACCAAGTCTTCCTTCAAGATGGCGTCCCTTTTCATAAAGGCAATTTTCCTTTAATTTAAAATTATGTTTTCTCCAAAAGTTGGCGTCCAATTCCATTTGAGCAATTAACTTTAGGAAAAATCGCAATATGTTCCTCGTTAGAGAATAACCCTCAAAGTCCCCTTCTTTAAAATGACTTAAAGTCATATTACTAGGACAAGGGGTTATTTTATAAAACAAAACATTATTGACTTTAAATAACTTATTTCTCCAAAATGAACCTCTTAAGCCAAAAATCAGGATCACCCAATGAACTGCAAGTGAAGGAAAGTTGACTGAGCTGGTGCTGACTGGACCACTGCTAAATATAGAATTTACTAAAAATAGTAAATTCAAGAAGTTGCTCAGAATGCAATGCATGTGCCACCATTGCGAAGCTCTCTGAAAACCCAAAAAGAATCCGCAATCCAAAATCCCAAACTCCAGGATGTAGCCATCATAACTTACTAAAAATAGTAAATCCGGAAAGGTTGCCCGACGCAGTTGCAAGTCATACCTCTGCAAAGCTTTCTGAAAACCCAGAAGGAATCCAGAATCCAAACGCCCAAACTCCAACAAGCAAAACCCACCAAACAGTCGGAAACCCTAATTCTGCCTTTGACTAGCCGACAGCACCCCGGGGATAGGCCATCGATCACTGAGAAGTGCAGTGCTAAAAATGGGGACATTACACAAGTGGTGAATCCCCACTCTTTAGTGGATGCCTGCCGCAACAAAAGAAGTATTGATTTTTTAATCTTTTTCCCCCCACTGTTTGGTGGTAGCCTGGAAAGTTCTTTGGCTGGTTATCCACCTTGTCTCATTTCAATTCAGCAGTAGTACTCCACCATATGTTAGCACCTCACCTATCAAAGGATCTTGAGTACACATTCTTGGTGTTGAGTTTAATATCTCTCTTTCAGTGTAATCTCATACTCTTTGATTCAATAGATCCTAGGGATCCTCTGACCATATGCCCACCCCTCCTCCTTAAGTGGTTTTAGGGCACATTCTTGGTTAGAGTTCTTTCATGTGCATTTTGGGTTATGCTAACCGTAACAAGTGAATGATTCTGTTGTAAATATTCACGAAAAAACAAGAAAAAATTGAGAGAGAATATTTCAATGGTATTAGAGCTTGTTTTCTTGCCATCTTGTGAAAAATGGAGCTCAGTGGTCAGAAGAGTGATAGAAAAATCAGATTCTACATGAGAGGTCAGAATTGAATTCAGTTTGAATTTCAGAAGTACCGAAGATGTTACGTTATCTAAGGTCCCGGAACTGTGAGAAGTCAAATTTGATTATAGCTTCTGAAGAGGAAAGAGGATTGGCAAGGTCACTTTCCATTGCAGGTGCAAGGCTCAATGAAGAATGTCAAACAAGAGGTGAAGAAGTGAGTATATTGTCGAGTTGGAATATCGTTTGAGCCAAGTCCAACAATCTCCTAATGAATTATTGAATAAGGCATTATCTCCAGCAATAACTGCTTTGATTCGTCCCTATTGGATGGGGCATCCAGAGGAAGAAATAATTTTGTTGGTTACTTCATGCTTTAGTGAAGTTATAAGGATTGTAGCACCATTGATGCCTTATGAAGATGAAATTATGAAGAAGATTCTTCATAAGATTGTTGAAAGTTTCCAAGATCTTGATGAAACCTATAGCAGTTAATCTCCTAGAAGAGCTGCTATCTTGAAGACATTTTCAGATCTCAGGACAAGTAACTTGCTAATTGACTTGAAAATGCATAATCAGATTGATCACTTGATCTACTACCTTTTCATATCCACTTGGAGTGAACAAGAAGAAAGTGTTATGGCAGTAGTAAAGAATATTCTTGTTCTCACTATTAAAGAGGTAGATGAAATTCCACCGAATCTCCAATCACTCTTTTTGGAAGTATATGAACAAAAAGAAAAACTTTCTCCTATTGCTGATATGTTGTTACATTAATTGCTCAATCAATGTGAGGAGAAATTGAAGCCCTTTTTAATGAAGACAGTTCAAAATAATGTGGAGAATTCCTTCACCAAAGAAAAGATTGAAATTTGGCATCCCGTGGATTTGGTAGCAGAATCTCAGGAAGAATCTACAAGTGTGCATTTGACCATGTATTCAACAGAAGAGGGTCAGGAAGCAACCATAGTTTCAGGAGAGCATGGAGACTATCAAATTGGCTCACTTGAATTTTCAGATAAAGAACATGTTGAAAAGGGAAGAGATGAATCTATAGAGATGTTGTATGGAAAAGAAGATTTCCTTGTTATGTGTGGGGCTACTAATGATGAAATCAGTAACATACCTATTCATGGAAGGTCCATTGAAGTAGAGAATGATGATATTTTCAAAGCAGCCAACTTTGATGATTTTTTTTCCAATACAATGATAGTGACATGGATGGTATTGGGTTTGATTATCAAACTACGCCCGTGGAGGAAGCTATAGATGAAGATTTCAATTTAGGAGGAATGGGAAGTGATTCATTCAAAGAGTCAACAATCCAAGAGGAGCATGATGATTTCTTTCCTGTTGATCATTACAATCAAACTTTTCACAATTGGGATCCGGGCGTGATGTCACCAAGGTATGATAAAGAACCAGAGTGGGATAAATTCCCCTTTGATCCTGATCAAATGCAAAATTCAGTTTGCATTGCAAGATTAATTGAGGTCATTGGAGGAGAAGTTGCAGAAAATTCGAATAAGAACGTGAATTCTTATGTTGAAGTTTTAAAATCAGAAAATGGTTTGGGTGCCTTTCAGAATTACACACAAGAAGAGTATGAGAACTTGAAAGGTCAAGATAGAGATACTAATTTGTTTGAAGAATTTATTGACAAGCCTTCTTGAAAGATACCGAACCAATTTTTTCAATTTTTCAATTACAACGAGCAAAGCAATACACAATCGTTAGGGTTAGTATGTAAACCAAACGATGCGGAATTCAACTCTAACCAAGAATGTACACCAGGATCTCGAGTTGGGCAAGGTGTGAACATATGGTCAGAGGATCTCAATGCAATGCTGATAAAGGAACTCTAACCAAGAATGAGCCGGATGACGACGAGCATATGGTCAGAGGGTCTTAATGCAATGCTGATACAAAGAACTCTAACCAAGAATGCATCAGAGAACGACGAGCATGTGGTCAGAGGATCCCTACCAACTACAATTGCTGAAAGTAAACTCAACGCCAAGCATGTGCTTTCAATCCCAGGGAAGGGATGGAGCTACCATATGGCGGAGGTACTTTAAACTACAATGCAATTAAATGTAAATAGGCGGTAGGCCAGCCTCTTCCACAAACGTGGGAATACAATGAAATAGGCAAGATAATTAAAATAGTTGAACAGTACTACTGAACAACTTTACAATGAGAATAATCCTACAAGTAACACTGTGTTAGAATTCTCAAAATGCTGCAAATGATATCAATTGTTTCTCTAACTCCAAGAGACTCTCAACCATGAAAAACAAGCCCCAAAACTCCAACTATTGAAAACTGATATGACAAACCAGCAAGCTGAAACTACAGACCAGCAACTCATAAACTCACAAAAATGCTCATAACTCTCTCATAACTACCCCGGATGACATGAGACCAAGTGCAATGGACTCCTAAGAAGATGGCGATCAATTTATGACAGAGAAACAGCAGCAAAACCCACTCAATGAATTATCTAAACATTTGCCAGGCATGACAAGGAAGAAAAGCCTCAAGAGGGGCGACTTCTGCAAAATAAAACCCAATTCTACATAATAAAATCTGAAAATTGACACAGAGGGGCGCCCAACATAGACAAAACGAAGTATGCAATGCCCAAAACGAATATCTTTTGATTTTCTGATTTATGAATGAAACTACAGATTCAGCGCTGTTATCAGCAACTCCAGAAAATGACATAAAATGCAATAAACTGAACTACAATGCAAAACTTGAGCTACAATGCAAACCTCACTACAAAACTCTCAAAAACAACTAAATCTCCACTAGATCCTATCTCTCAAGCATGAAGTCGAGCCAAGGCTAGGAGGCATTCATTCGTCAAAGCAGTCCAACAACCATTTTGGTAGCATAACAATACTCAAGATGACGGATCCCCAAATGAAGAACTCAGGCGCCCATTTATAACTTTTGAGAAGCCTTCCCCAAAGCTTCTAGAAACCCTAACTTTTCACTCCAAGAAGTGGCGTCACATTTCCTTCAAGGCAATTTTTGATTTTTAAATAAATTTCATCTCTTCAAAAAGGCGTCCAACTTATGGCTTTAATTTTTGACTTTGATAAATATAAAATACCCTCAATGAGGCGCCACCCCTTAAAGACCACCTTTTAACACATCATTAAGTTATGAGACTAGGCCAAGGGATAATATAACTTTAAAATATAACATTATTGAATGAAATGACTTATCTCTCCAAAATACATCCTGTTGACGTGCTTTTTATGACAACGCCAGCACAGAATAAAGTTGCCCAACGGTCACTCTATTCTCTCTTGATCAAAGTGTCCCACATGCTAAGATTGCTTGAAAGTTCATGTGTTCGACTCCAAGGTTCCTTTTATTGCGAATAGACTCAGTTGGTTCATGTGTTTTGCTGGTTATTTCAAGGGGACTTACGTAGTTGTTCGATTTTGTGAAGCAATTAGGACATGAATGATTTGGCAATATTGTTCTGGTATCTAGACTGACTCGGAAAATGCATAATTCAAAGGGGATAGGGAGAGGGATTCTACAAATCTACTTCTAAAGGCTGGAGGACGAGGATCGACTTAAACAATCTTCAAACCAAACTTTGCTTTGTCTCCTTTCAAACAACTCTGACACAGTTGGTGCAATCTTCAAAGGATGAGAAAAGTGTTCAAACTATGACGCAACATGTTCATACCGTCAATACGACGCATACAAACATATGAACCACAATCGAAGTTAAGTGCTGATACTCCAGTTGACCACGCAAGGCAAACTTACCATCAGTAAGCCCGCTAGTGGTATGGATGAAAGAAGATATGCTCAAATCACAACGCCACACTCCACAATTAACAACTACTTGCATGAAATAAAATCTATTTTACTCTATCTACCTTGAATTGGAAAGACGAAATGGCCTTGCTAGCTACTCATAACAAAGAAGAAATCACCAAGCAATGAAACTCTTTGTATTATGAAAAGTGTTCACAACAACCTTTTACAAAACTTTCAAAGGAAAGTTTTCTTCCCTCCTCAATCTAAAGCTAACTTCTAAGCTAAATGCTATATGCCTTCTACTCTCTAGCTCTGATCCAATTCCAATTCTAATCTCTATCTAATATTTTACAAATGAGGGGGGATGCCCCTTTTATAATAAGTCCAATTCAGTGGACGGTTTAGATCAAATTACAATGAAGGGCTCAGATCGAGCCACCTATGCCCTGATTAGGGTTTCTGCCCTAAAAACCGCCACAGAGAGGAGTGGGCAATGAATGCACAGAATATTCTCCACTCCCCTGCAGGAATCATAATGAGCAATTAATGCCCACTACCATCATCAAGAAGATCCTCATCAAGCAGCGCGTTCCCACTGGCCTTCTCCCGGATAGCAAACTCGATCAACCGGGCCAATACTGCTTCAACCTCCTGTGCAGAGATCGGTGGAATATGGTTGAGCTGGAACTCCAAGACTGCTACCGTCTGTCCGTATCTGGTGTAAGATTTCCTCCATGTCACTAAGGCGTCCTGGGTATGCTGAATTATACTAGAGAACGTGGAGACATTCTCAAAGTCATCCAGGACAAGTGACCTCGCAGCTGAGAAGAACGGAGGTGTTGACGTGCTTTATATGACAGCGCCAGCACAGAATAAAGTTGCCCAACGGTCACTCTATTCTCTCTTGATCAAAGTGTCCCACATGCTAAGATTGCTTGAAAGTTCATGTGTTCGACTCCAAGGTTCTTTTTATCGCGAATAGACTCGGTTGGTTGATGTGTTTTGCTGGTTATTTCAAGGGGACTTACGTAGTTGTTCAACTCTTTGAAGCAATTAGGACATGAATGATTTGGCAATATGTTCTGGTATTTAGACTGACTCGGAAAATGCAGAATTTAAAGGGGATAGGGATAGGGATTCTACAAATCTACTTCTAAAGGGTGGAGGACGAGGATCGACTTAAACAATCTTCAAACCAAACTTTGCTTTGTCTCCTTTCGAACAACTCCGACAAAGTTGGTCCAATCTTCAAAGGATGAGAAAAGTGTTCAAACTATGACGCCACATGTTCATACCGTCAATACGACGCATACAAACATATGAACCATAATCGAAGTTAAGTGCTGATACTCTAGTTGACCACGCAAGGTGAACTTACCATCAGTAAGCCCGCTAGTGGTATGGATGAAAGAAGATATGCTCAAATCACAACGCCACACTCCACAATTAACAACTACCTGCATGAAATAGAAATCTACTTTACTCTATCTACCTTGAATTGGAAAGACGAAATGGCCTTGCTAGCTACTCATAACAAAGAAGAAATCACCAAGCAATGAAACTCTTTGTATTATGAAAAGTGTTCACAACAACCTTTTACAAAACTTTCAAGGGAAAGTTTTCTTCCCTCCTCAATCTAAAGCTAACTTCTAAGCTAAATGCTATATGCCTTCTACTCTCTAGCTCTGATTCAACTCTTGATCTAATGTCTATCTAATATCTTACAAATGAGGGGGGATGCCCCTTTTATAATAAGTCCAATTCAGTGGACGGTTCAGATCAAATTACAATGGGGGGCTCAGATCGAGCCACCTATGCCTTGATTAGGGTTTCTGCCCTAAAAACCGCCACAGAGAGGAGTGGGGCAATGAATGCGCCCTCCACTCCTCATCAATGAACCACTAACCGCCATCAATGCACGTCGTCTCCCTCCAGAAGGTCATCGTCCAGAAGGGCGTTTCCTTTCTCCTTCTCGCTGGTTGCAAATCTGATGAACCTAGCCAATACTACCTCAACTTCCTAATCCGAAATGGGAGGAATGTGATCTAACTAGAATTCCAAAACTATAAGTGTTTGCCCATGCCGGTCACATGATTTCTTCCAGGCAACAAGGGCGTCCTGGGTGTTCTGTATGATACTGGAGAACGGGCAGTGTTCTCGAAATCATCTTGTGTGAAGGTTTTCACCTCAGAGAAGAATGGCGCCAATCTGCTTTTCAATCCATCTGTAGTTACCTCTTTAGAAGTCAACCTCTTGGCAAAGATTGCCTCTAATGTATTGAGAATTCCATCTAAGATGTTTGTCATGGCCTTTCTGACCCTGACAAAATCTGTCTGTGATGCATTGTAGAATCCCCGGCCTGTGACTACTGAAGAGTACCATCCGGCGAAAATACTTGAGGCCTGTCGATAAGCCTCGGCGAGGTCCTCCATGAATTTCCCTGTCTTAGTATGAACACGGCTAACCCACTTGTCTGCCTCCGTTTCCATTTTCTTCAAATCCTCTAAGGCAACAAATAACTCCTTCGGAAGCTCTGATGGACGTTCCACTGCTGGGTTTGCTGGTTCACCTGGACGTGCTAGATTTTGCATGTATCCTATCAAGGTTTTGTGCTCCTTCTTCAATTTCTTATCCTTCCCCTCCGTGCGAAGCAACCGATCCTTCAATGCCTGATAGGAGTTATCGAATTCCTCGATAACTTGGGCTCCCGTAGGACAACCCAACTCTACTGTGGTGATCACATAATTTTCAGGCCTCTCCTCGGTTCGATCACAATCTTCCCTCGAAATAGCCACCTGAAGTGTGCGAGAGCCTGACTCGTCAGTCGAGATCTTTGAAAACTTTCGAGCCCTTTTCTTCTTTGGTGGCGCACTGATCCTCCTGACGAACTCCTCCATCTCAATGGCCGGATCTGTATCATCCTCGGGTTCTTTCGTCATTCTGTCGGAAAGCCAATCAGGCACTGTCCGCTGTGGATTACAAACGACAAGGGGCTGCTCTTCTGTTGCCTCCATTTCGTGCACTTCCTCCCTTCTTGCACTGGTCTGCTCAGGCTCATCCTCCTCTAAAAGTTGGGTATCTCCCGACCCTTGGGTCCCCTGTTCTGTGTTTTCTTCCTCTTCCAAAGCCGTGTCCAACATCTGCTGAAAATGGGTGTCGGCCATTGTTTCCTCTTCCTCCTCCTGTTGGCCGCCGCTGGATAGACTGACACAGCTGATTCCCGGGCGTTGGGCTGATCTACCTCCTCAAGTCCCTGCTCTTCCTCTAATCCTGCCCTCTGATCGGCAAATAATGAAACCACTCTCAAACTCGAAGACTGAGTTTGTGAGTGCACGGGTGATGCTTGTTCTATCCTCAACGGTATCGGTTGGGTTGGCACTTCCACTTGTGCCCTCGATGTCTGAGCAATTTGTTTCCCCCGTTTTACCGATAACGGCCTTGGGTCACCCATCAAACTATAAGTAAGGGCGATCGACTTGCTCTTGAGTCTGCATACATGTCTGTCGACCCAAGTCCTGGTGAAAGTCATCACCGGGAGAGAAAGCGTGTCCAAGTCCATGATCTCTGGTTCGGACCAATCAGGTGGTGGGACAGGAGTATCCCTAACTGAACCATAGTCGGGTTGCATGACGTTGACATCCTCCTCCACCTGGTCGGGAACTGGAATAATCTCACATTCTCTAATCAACTTGAGAGGAAGTCTGGAAAACATCCTTCTTCTTATCTCGGCCTCATCCACTGCATTTGCCCAAAAGTCCTCCAGATGAGCTCTGTGCCGGTATTCAACGTTCTGTATCATCCGGATGTTCCTGTAAGGATCGAAATCCTGTCTGCCTGTGTGATATGACAAATGATAAGATTGCAGCTCGTCCTCTACCTCTCGGGCTGCCTGTAAAGAGGGACACACCTCAATGGAATTTCCCATGGTGATAGGGAAATCAAGTCCACCCTTCTTTTTCCTTTTCTGAATCTTATCGTAGGCAATCAATTGCTTAGATACCTCAAGCATTACTATGTGATCAGTGGGGTATCGCGGTAACCGATACGGATACGAAGTGAACCCCTGCAGCCTAATATATGTGAATTTCGGGAATTGGATGAGCCAATACCCATATTCCTCAATCAGTGTCTGTACTTCTTTAGATATTCTCTGTTGCGTCCTCTGCTGAAGTGTCCTCGCAATGTGCATTGTGAATGCATCATTTGCCCGTTTATAGTTGGCAATGTTAGCTAAATGTAGCTGTGTGCAGGCTTCATGGATTTTGAATTGACCAGGGGCACAGCCGATTGGCTCCTTGTACGAAATCCCTCTGTACTTAGTCATTCTGGCCAACATGTAAATTACATATGAGCTCATGTAGAAAGTCTTCGTCACCTTCAAGCTCCTGAATTGCTCATCGATGTGGTTGCTAATCATCCTAGCCCAATCGACACACTCCTTTCCCTCCAAGATGATCTCGATGAAGTAGAACATCCAAGGCTCGAAAATGTAAGCCTGTGCACTCCCATTCACTCGGCTCAGCATCATTATCAAATCACAGTATTCTTGTTTCACGTCCTCGGCAATTATCTGCTTTGGGAGCTTAGTGCGGGGTGGCCTCGGCTTCCGCATCCAAACTCTGTTGATGACTGCAGTGACTCTTTCGAAAGAGGAAGAGTACATCTTATCTGCCCTTTTGTTTGTCCTGTATAACATCTCTTCAGCAGTTGGAATCCCAAATGCCTCTCCGATGGCATCCGGCGTGAAGTTGGCGAGCAGTTTACCATCCGGAGAGACAATCGTCCTACGTTCTGGCTTGTAGTGATTGGCGCACTCCATAATTAGCTCGGGACACTGAATTGCTGGCGGAAAACTAGCAGCTGCGTAGATCCCACTCTTCATTATATTATGTGCCGTGACTGATGGTTGATGGCCCCCTAGCCCGAACATCCTCGATTTGAGTGCATTTAGATTAAATGAACCAAAGTTGGTGTCATTTAATCCCGCCAACTTTGAAACTATTGCTGACTTTGGGAGAAATGGCTTAGCGAGCCTTTTAATCATTGCCTGCCGGGATGAGCTAGCCTTGCCTGCTTCAGTGTTTGCAGCTCTGCCTGCGGCTCTGCTTGTTCCTGCAACATCCTTTGCTCCGGCCATTGTATAAAAAAGTTCATGCTTATAAAGAAGCTTTCAACGACTGCACTTCCGACTGGCGAAGAAAATTGCAGCCAACTACCAACTTTCAGCAATGTGGATACTTTCTCAGCACAAAGCGAATTAAATCCTTTGTCTTGACTTCGTCAACCTCAGCAACTTTCAACTTCTAGCAGCTTGAATAAGTAAAATCTGCAGCAAGCTTCAACTTTCGTGCAACTTCAATACTCAGCAATTTCGAAATAAATCCCCAGCACAATATAAATTTCTGCAACTCAACACTTTGCAGCAATTCAACACTCCGAAACTCTCAAAGAAATTCTCTCCTCAACAACTTCGAAAATATTTCAAGAACTTCTTCAACAACTTCAACTTCAAAAAAAAAGTGAGGAGAAATGAGAGAAGAGATTGTTTAAATAATTCTTCTCGGAGAATCCTGCTAAGTAGTGCTGGGGCTATTTTTAGCACCTTCATCAATTTTCCACTCTCTTCATTCGGAATCTTCTAATTCAAGCGCAGTAGTGGGCTAGTCGTCAGCCGGTCATTATGGCAGTTGCCATTAATAATGATTCCTTCCTTGTAAAAATTCGAATTCTTCCTCTTAGTCTGCCAGTTAACTCTTGGCGATTTAAACAACTCGCGAGAAAAAAAAATCACCTAACTTGATTTAAAATTCCATTTTAAAATCTCGCAATGTTTAAATAAATTCAACTCGAAAAATTTTGTGGGAGTTGTAAATTTATTTCCAACTTTTAAAATGTCTGTCATTTAAATCCTCGATTTCATAAAATTTGCCTTAGACATTTTAAATTCTCTCTTTAAAATGTTCAACTCCGGGTGA
This sequence comes from Sequoiadendron giganteum, assembly GCA_007115665.2. Lineage (NCBI taxonomy): Eukaryota > Viridiplantae > Streptophyta > Pinopsida > Cupressales > Cupressaceae > Sequoiadendron > Sequoiadendron giganteum. The sequence continues at coordinate 325,184,601 of CM021103.1, forward strand.
TTAAAAATTATTTGCCTGCTCGAAATAATTCATCCTCTGAGATTTAATTTCCGTTAGGAAAATAATCTAGGCAAAACGAAATTCCTCTGAAAATATTAAAATTTCCCTTAGGAAATTAATTTTAAAATTCTGTCAATTCACGGGTGCCGTTTAAAGAGGTTCATTTAATTTTCCATTTGACCCATGGAAAATATTCATCAATATTAAATCTTCCCCTTGAAAAATATTCGTCAACCTTCAACTGCCTTTGGAAAATTTTAAAATTCATCAAATCATCCTTCCATGCCAAGGGCGTATTTTCTCTGGTGAAATATTTATTCCACTTAGAAAAAAAATGAAATTAATTCTTGACATTTTCTAACTCTGGCGTACTTGACCTCTTGGTATTATTTTTCTTATACACCCTTGCCCACATACTTAGAAATAAATTTGAATCCTCACTCCTTGGGCATATTTCTTTCTCATTCAATTTTAAATTTCCATGCCTTAGACATTTTCAAGGCTCTATCACTTCAACTTGGGCGCATTCTATAGGTGGAACTTTGATTTTTAAATGCCTTAGGCGTTTTCAGCCTTCCAATTACCTTGGGCGCAAATAGCTCCTTCTACTTTCATCCTTAGTGCCTTAGACGTTTTACCTTTTACACTTGAGGTGGGCGCATTTTGGAGGGTCTACTTTTTGTTCCATGCCTTAGTTTATTTTTCACCTTTTATCCTTCTTGAGGGCGCATTTGTATGTGCTAGCTTTTGTTTTCAAACACTTAGGCGTTCTCAAGACCTTGCTGGAGATGGGCGCATTTAGCATGGTGGGCTTTTGTTTTCCAGACTTAAAAAAAATTTTATAAATTCATCCTGGCTTGCCTTGAGGGCGCATTTAACATAGTCCACTTTTATTTTTTTACACTTGGAAACTTTTAAGCCTTCCCATTTACCCTGAGGGTGCATTTTGCCATGGTTACTTTCGTTTTGTGACTTAGACAATTCCAAGTTTCTCATCCCTCATTGATTTAGCTTGGGCGCATTTGCTAGGGTGAGCTTTGGCTTTCTCACACTTAGGCGTTTTTACCTTCATTACCTCCATGGGCGCAAATGAGGGGTGGTGCTTTTATTTTTGCCTTAGACAATTTTCAAAAGCCTTCCTTCTCCCTGGGCGCAAATGAGGGGGTGAGCTTCCATTTGAGGGTGCATCTTAGCCTTCTAGCTTTTGTTTTTGCCTTAGGCGTTTTTACCTTCACATCCTCCTTGGGCGCAAATACATAGGCAAGCTTTCATTTCTATGCCTTAGCTGCTTTCTCACACACTTGAGGGCGCATTTTGATAGGCAAGCTTCCATTTCCTCACACTTAGGCCTTTTTTTAGGCTCCAAGAACCTTGGGCGCATATGAGGGAGGAGCTTGGGCGCATTTCCTTAGTTGAACTTTCGTTTTTGCCTTAGTAGAATTTTCACCCTCTTGACCCCTTGGGCGCATTTTGACCCATGAGCTTTTGTTTTAACACTTAGAAACTTTTGAACTCTCTCTTGAAGGTGGGCGCACTTGTGGTAGGCCACTTTTGTTTCATGCCTTAGAAACTTTTGAACTCTTCTCAACTTGAGGGTGAGGGCGCATTTGAGGGGTGCCACTTCCGTTTCATACTTAGAAAATTTTAAAGTTATCAACCTTGAAGGTGGGCGCATTTTCTCTGCTCAACTTTGAATTTTGTAATAAGAAAATTTCCAGATTTCATTCTTGAGGTGGGCGCCTTTTAGAGCTCTTGCTTTCATTTTCCCATACTTAGAAAATTATCATATCTCTGCTTGCTATTGCTTTTGCATTCTATTTTTAGCAAGTTGTGCTATTTTTAGCAAGTCCCTTGATTTTCAACCTCTAAGGCTCCGTTTTGCCTGAAAATTTCATCATATGATCTTCTTCACCTTGTGAACCTGTTTTGCCAGTCCTCTGCCCTGACCTGCTATTTATAGCCACTTGCTATTTATAGTAAGTTTTGACTTTCTGACTTCAGTAGCTCCGTTTTGCCTGAAAGTTGCAATGCTTGATCTTGATAGCTTGAGGGTCACTCTGATGCCAACCTCGGGTGCAAACCTGCTATTTATAGCCGTGCCCTGACTTACTAAAAATAGTAAGTTCTCCGATTTCGCTCAAATTTTGCCAGCAGGTACCTTGAAGTGTGCCGACATTGGTGGGGTGCTTCGTTTCGGCTATTTTTGGATTTTACCCCCTATAAAAGTGGAAACCCTAATTTGACTTGTATGTATCCCGAACGGTCTCCGTTTGTCCTCGTTCCTTCTGCATGTCGTTCTGCTTGCTGAACTGGAGTGTTGGGCGGCTGCCAGAGTGTACCTGCTAAAAATAGAAACTGCCTGAAAAGTGACTCATCCACTGCCGGATGGTTTTGCATGTCATATTGCCCATGGGATCTCAAAAAACCCAGAAAAACCCAAAAAACTGGTTTGCATGCATGCACTGGCTAAAAAAAGTAAGTCCTCAAAACTCGATCTTCTCCGCTTGCATGTCACACCGTTGTGAAGCTCTTGAAAAACCCAGAAGGAATACCTGGACATGCGTTGAAAACACCGCATGCAAACCCTAAAAATAGCCTCCGAAGGCTGAACTCTGAAAGTGGTCGTCTTGGTTTGCATGTTACATCACTGCGAAGGTTTTGGAAAACCCAGAAGGATTCTCCAGACATGCATCTGAAAAGCTCATGTGGAAACCCTGAAAATGGCTCTTGAAGCCTGAACTGCCAAAAATAGCAAGTCGTCTGATCTGGCTCAAAATTTACGTGTAGGCAGCTTGATGTTACCCGGATGCAGTGGAACTAACAGAATTCCAAAATCTCAATAAAATAGTCCCAAATTGAATACTTACTAAAAATAGTAAGTTGCCGGAATACAGTGAAAATTTAGGGGGACTCTGCTGGAAGCCTTCTGACTGCTGTACTGAGCTTGGATTTCAATTTTATAACTCAGTTTGACCTTTAATAAGCCTGAAGGATGAAAACCCTAATTACACAGACTTAACCAATACTTTAACCTGGGTCAAACGACAGGACATCCCCGGAAGGACCAGAGACCAGAGAGAGAGCGAACCAAAGCCAAAAGACCAGAATGGAGCAAAATTTAGGGGTCCCCATCTTGATGGGGTGATGTGTGAAAAAGGTCACAACACATAGCAGTGTATTTTATGGCTTATTTCTCAGACATGGGGTTTAGATTGAAGTATGTGCCCATCTCTAGCTGAAATCTCACTGGACCCATCAAAGTAAGGAATGCTAAGTTTTTCAAATTCCCTTCGTAACTCTTTTTGATGTTCTCTAATCCCTCATCCTAAGATCTATATAATCCCGTAGTGGTAAGCCATACTGGAAACCAGGCCCTGCACCTAACCAATCCCTTTTAAAATGTTCCTGCTGCTCAACTAAAGTGAGTTCAACTGGTGCTACAACTCTTGGTGGAAATTTTGGCATAAGTGGTCTTGCCATTTCTGCACCATTCTGCTGATTGGCTGCCCTCCATTGTCCCACGTCATTATTTTTGTGATGTCCCATCACAAAGAGAAGTATATATTTAATACATTTATATTTTAATGGATATACAATAACATGTTTTATACACATAGAGCATTCTCATTTAAATTATATATATCAACAGGACTAACTTGGGTGTCATTGGCGACAGATTAGAAGAAGAGATCCTACAAGAAACTAAGATGTTTTTGCTTGAGGACAAGCAAATTTGGGAGGGGAGGACTGTCATGTCCCCGACATCGCGACATTAAACGTACCGAAATATATACTAAGAAGGCTAACCATTTGATATAATTATAATTTTCGAAAGACAATACTATAATTATGAATACTAAAATATAGATATAAAATATTACAATCACTATAATAAATTTTAAAATGTATGAAATTAATATAAGACACGAACATAAGATAATACTATAAATTGTTGTTATTAATCATTATAATAATAAAGTCCAAATATGATAACAGATACATAAATGATATTATGCATGATTAAAAATATTATAAATGCAATTTAAATATCATTATAAATATGATTATCACTGATAATATTAATAAAAATAATATATTAAAATAACACATAATAATTAATATAAAATATATAGAATAACATAATACACATGTTAAAGAAAATAATCAGCAATGTAGTTTATTGCAATATATATTAAACTAATATAAAAATAAATATACTAAAATAAGAAAAACATAGAATACATTAATATAGAATAAATATCATAACATAATAGATATAGATATATATATATATATACATTAAAGAGAATCAGCAGCATAGAAGACAGCAAAGTAGTTTATTACAAAGGTAGCGCTCATAACTAACATGCAGTGATTACAATTTCAAGAGGGCATCAATTAAGTGTAAGTAGGCAGCGGTGTAGTTAAGGGAATGAGGTTAATAAGGCAGCGATCCAACCAATGGGAGGCAGGTTTATAAATAAAAGGACATGCCTTTTTGGAAGGTTGCCTCTATTCAGAAGGATGTCTCTTTTTAAAGAGACGGAAGGATATAAATAGAGTTAGAGTGGGGAGAAAGGGATAGGAAGGAAGGAAATAGGAAGAAAGAAAAGGAGAGAAGTCAAATAAGACAAAATTTGTCTTATTCAAAAGAGGGAAAAACTTTGTCTTATTCACATGAAGAGAAGAATACATAAATGCAGCGATCCAAGTAAGATTATTATGTTAACAAGGCACAAATTGTTATATTAATGTGCAGTGATTAAAGATATGTTAAGAGCATTTAAGGAATAAATATTCTTCAGAATATAAGGATATGAGCAGAACATAGAAATGTAATTCTGATTTACATTGGAGTAAGTTATATACAGAAAAAATATGAAGGAGGGAATAGAATAAGAAACAAGGGAAGCGATATAATCAATAATTAATATAGACAATAGGAGATATAAACCAATCTTAAGGAAGTAAATAGCAGGGCCTAAAACCAAGATTTATCTTGCTTGAAGCATTTAAGTGGTAAGTTATAGCCCTAACCACACTAAGCTTGTGATTCTAGGACAAGAACTAGGGTTATCCCAAAGAGGAACATTACAGTGGTATCAGAGCATCTTTCCTGCCATCTTGTGCATGCTTGAGCTAGTTGCTTGTGTGCTTGAGTTGGTTGCTTGCCTACTTGAACTAGTTGCCTACTTGCTTGTGCTGGTTGATTGTGTGCTTGATCTGGTTGCCTACTTGCTTGATCTAGTTGCTTGTGTGCTTGATCTGGTTGCCTACTTGCTTGATCTAGTTGCTTGTGTGCTTGAGCTACTTGCTTGTGTGCTTGAGCTGGTTGCTTGCTTGCTTGAGCTACTTGCCTGGGTGCTTGAGCTAGTTGTTTGCCTTCTTGAGCTACTTTCCTGTATGCTTGAGTTGGTTGCTTGCTTGCTTGAGCTACTTGTTTGCTTGCTTGAGCCAAACACAAATAGTGTAGAAGACATTGCTCAAATGTATGCATATAAGAATAAGGATGGATATACCCAAATAGGGTTGTCATGTCCCCCAAAAGTGTAAACACCAAATGCATCAAAAAACAAATAAAGTGTCAAAATCCAAACATAAATAATTACGATTTGAATATAATTATAATTATCATTAATAAATATTGTAATTATAAATATAATAATAATCTGAACACTAAATCATGATTACCATGGACTAGAACAACCAAACATTATAATAATAAATCTGAGTATTATAAATATTGTTAATATATTTACCTACACTCAAAAGAAATCACAAAATACAATATACAAAATAAAAAGAAAAAAGAACAAATAAATCACAAAATACAATATACAAAATAAAAAGAAAAAAGAACAAATATCATGAAGTTGTCTCCCAAGTGAAGCGCTCAAAAAAAAGTCATCACATTGATTCAAGGAGGCATGGGAAAAGGCACTACCCAATACCATGTCTTGATCGTCTATAGAAGGGAAGACAATAGCAATCCAAGAGGTATCAAAAAAAAAAAGAAAGGAGAGGAATGATAATAAGGAAATAAAATAAGTCTGCTACATTCGGTAAATCCTTAGACTGCTGGAAGCTGCAATATGTAAGCATAACGTGGGCTTGATGATTACCATATCTTTTCAAATATATTTGGTAGAGTAGGATTTATGCCTATTTTCATCATTGTTATTTAAAATACATTGTAGGATAAATGGATATGAATACTACTGCTTGTAATATAATCAAGAAATTATAGAATAGAATAAAGACATGTTTATTATTATTTATATATAATAATAATAAGTTTAAATATAATATTATACTAATATTGTTATATATATGTATACATCTATACATACAAAGAAATTATAAATTAAAAAAACAATTAGATAATGTACGATTATCCTGTGAATCATATATACATCATAGGTGATTGGCAAATACAATGTATATATATATATATATATATATATTATGTACGATTATCCAATAATGATGCTTGCAACAATTATTGTGTCTCGATGAGCTTTACCACTTAACCTTGAAGAATAGACTTCGGGCTAAAATTCCCTTTCGCTAGCACTCAACAAAGATAAGGAGTTTGTGGAGGGAAAGGCTGGTAATTCGATCCATTGAAGGACGGTCCCAAGACGGGTGGAACACCTTGAGGGAGTACCATTCGAGATCGTTCACACGCCCTTTGCATAGTCATTCTACCATCCAAGGAGGTTAGAAAAGAGGAGACAAGGTGAAGATCTATTCCGATCAAGAGTAATAAGACATATCAGACTATGTCAGTTATGCACTAGTTGATAATAATGCCTTTCATTTATCTTATTCCATCAATCTTTCATTACTCTTTATCAAACAATCTTTAAAATCAAAAATTTAATCTGTGCATTTTATGTCTCTAATATGGGGACATTACAAGGGTATCCATAAGGCCTAGGCAAAACCAAGGTTTTCCAAAGATCTTAAGGATGGATACACCAAAATAGGGTGTCCATAAGGCCTGAGAAGTGAAAGGCTCGCTTCCAGGATCTTAGGCTGGGTACTCTTAAGAAAAAAGGGTATCCAGAAGGCCTAGGAAGAGATTAAGAGTAAAAAGGTTACAATCTTTTCCTAGGATTATAAGGCTGGATAGACTTAGCAAAAGGTATCCATAAGGCCTAGAAGGAGATTAAGGGTAACAAGGTTACGATCTTCTTCCAGGATTAGTAGGCTGAGTACACTTAAGAGTAAGGTACTCAAAAGACTTGTGAAGAGATGTTATAATCTTTTCCTAAGATTACAAGGTTGGATATACTCAGTAATGAGGTATCTAGAAGGCCTAGAAAGAGATTAAATGTAACAAGATGTTACAATCTTTTTCCAAGATGAAGACTTGTTGACGTGTGTTTTATAACAACACCAACACAGAATAAAATGTCCAATGGTCACTCTATTCTCTCTCGATCAAAGTATTCTGCATGCTAAGATTGCGTGAAAGTTCATGCGTTCAACTCCAAGGTTCCTTTTATCGTGAATAGACTCAGTTGGTTGATGTGAATATGCTGGGTATTCCAAGGGGACTTACGTAATTGTTCAATTTTATCAAGCAGATGAAAGGTTTTGACTATGATGCTCTTGATGTCTAAACTAACCGGGAAAATACTGAATTGAAAAGGAGTAGGGGTAGGAATTATATGATCTATTTCTAAAGAGTGGAATGTGAGGAAAGACTTTGACAATCTTCAAACCAAACTTTGTTCGGTCTCCCCTTCGGACAACTCTAACAAAGTTGGTCCAATCTCCAAAGGATGGATAAGATGTTCAAATTGTGATTCCACATGCGCACCCCGTCACAACGATGCAAGTGAACACACGAATCACAACTGAAGTTAGGTAATGAATATTCCAGTTGATCATGCAGGGGCAGACTTACCATCAGCAAGCCCGCTAGTGGTATGGATAAAGGAAGATTTTCCCAAACCAATGCCACATTCCACAATTAACAACTACTTGCATAAAACAAAGTCTACTTTACTCTAATCTACTTGAATTGGAAAGACGAACAAGCCTCGCTAGCTACTCACAATAGAAGATAGAACCACCAAGCAATGATAAATCTTTGTATTATGAGAGTTTTCACAACAACTTCTTACAAAACTTTCAAAGGGAAAGCTTCCTTTCCTTTTCAAACTAAGCTATGCTACTTCTATGCTCTACTCTATCTCTGATTTCTATTTGACTCTCTATTATAATGTCTTGTCTCCTATATTACAAATGAGGGGGGATACCCCTTTTATATCAAGTCCACTCTAGTGGACGGCTTAGATTTGAATACAATGGAAGGCCCAGATTGAGCCACCTAAGCCCTGATTAGGGTTCTAGCCCTAAAAACCACCACTGAGAGGAGTGGGGCAATGAATGCGCTAAAGATTCTCCACTCCTCATCATGAACCACTATCTGTCATCAATGCACATCATCCCCTTCCAGAAGATCATCATCCAAAAGGGCGTTTCCTTTCTCCTTCTCACTGGCTGCAAATCTGATGAACCTAGCCAATACTGCATCAATTTCCTGATCTGAAATGGGAGGAATGTGATCCAACTAAAATTCTTAAACTGTAACTGTTTGCCCATGCCGATCACAAGATTTCTTCCAGGCAACAAGGGCGTCTTGGGTGTTCTGAATAATGTTGGAGAACGTAGAAGTGTTCTCGAAGTCATCCTATATGAAGGTCTTCACCTCAGAAAAGAATGGTATTAGTCTATTCTTCAAACCATTAGCAGTCACCTCTTCAGAAGTTAGCCTCCTGGCAAAGATTGCCTCCAACATGTTGAGGACTCCATCCAAGATATTCATCATGGCCTTTCTGACCCTGACAAAATCCGTTTGTGATGCATCGTAGAATCCTCGGCCTGTGACCATTGAAGAGTACCATCCGGCAAAGTCATGTCTATCCCCCTCCTGAATCACACCTCCCTCAACCAAAATCTGTAGAGGTATGCTCATCAAAGCCCCTAAATGGAGAACAACTCTCGTCTGATAGATACGAGCCTCACCCCAAGCATGGTTAACTGCATCCATCCTTGCCATAATATCGGAGGCTTGCCAATAGGCATGTGCAAGATCCTCCATAAACTTTCCTATTTCAGCACGGACGTTGGCAACCCACTTGTCTGCCTGTTGCGCCATCCTTTTCAAATCCTCTAACCCACTGATTGATTCCCTGGAAAATTCAGCTGGAAGCTCAATTACTGGATTCTCTTGCCCACAAGGACGGGACAAGTGCTGCACGTAGCCAATTAGTGTCTTGTGCTCTACCTTCAATTTCTTGTACTTGCCCTCGACATAGGACAATCTATCCTTGAGTGCTCGATAGGAATTATCGCACTCCTCCACCACTTGTGCTCTAGTGGGGCGGCCAAGTTCCATGGTCGTAATCACATAGTTCTCTGGAACGGCCTCGTCCCGATCACATTCCACTCTAGGCACCGCCACATGTAGTGTCCGAGAGCCATCCTCATCTATTGAGATCTTAGAGAACTTCCTGGCCTTCTTCTTTGTTGGAGGTGCACTTATCCTTTGCAACAACTCCTCCATCTCAATTGCAGGATTAGTCTCATCTACAGGATCACGTCTCATCTTGTCCCTTAGCCACTCTGGCACCTCCTGCCGCACATCTGATATAACAAAAGGCTGCTCAACTTCGGCCTCTATCTCGTGAACTTCTTCCCTGCCTTCGTTCTGACGAGGCTCATTATCATCGATTGGCTCAGTATCTCCTGAGCTCTGGGCATCCTGATCTGAAGTAGCATCCTCTTCGAGAGCTGCTTCAATCTCCTGCTGAAACTGAGTATCAGTGACCATCCCCTCATCCGTCTCTTGTTGATTTTCTTCCCGGGGCATGTTGATGCTCTGGCCCACTGACTTTCTACGAGGTGCCTGACTTGCCACTTGCACTTCCTGTTTTGCCTGCAATCTTTCCCTCTGATCAGCAAACAATGTTACTTCCTGTAAACTTGGAGAATGTGCTCGAGATGGTGTATGCAAGGATTCCTCAACTCTCAAAGGCTTAGGTTGAACTGGCTCCTTTCCTCTTGGCTCTGGATTTTGATCAACCTGCCTTCTCTGTCTAGCTGCTGGCGACCTGTGGTCTCCCATCAAGTTATATGTAAGGGGAATTGATCTTCCCTTAAGTTGGCTGACATGCCTCTCTACCCAACTTCGTGTGAATGTTAAGACTGGGATACAAAGCGTATCCAAGTCGGTAATCTCTAGCTCTGACCAATCTGGGAGTGGTAGAGGTGTATCCCTCACTGTCTCGTAGTCAGCCTGTACAACATTTATGTCTTCTTCAATTTGATCTGGTACTGGGACAATCTCGCATTCCCTAATCATCACCAATGATATCCGAGAAAACATCCTCCTCTTGATCTCGATCTCATCCACGACACTCGCCCAAAAGTCTTCAATCTGTGCCTTGTGTCTGAACTCTTTTGACAATATCCATCTGATGTTCCTGTGGGGATCGTAGTGATGCCTGCTGGTGTGGTAGGAAAGGTGGAAGAATTGGAGCTCATTTTCTGCCTCCCTAGCCGCTTGTAGTGATGGGCAGATTTCATCTGAATTTCCCATGGTAATTGGGAATCCAATTCCACCTTTCTTCTTCTTCTTTTGAATCTTATCATAGGCAATAAGTTGCCTAGATATCTCTAGCATCACTATTATGTTTGTGCGATACCGGGGCAATCTATAAGGATAAGAAGAAAATCCTTGTAGCCTTATGTAGGTAAACTTCGGAAATTGGATAAACCAACACCCGAACTTCTCAATCAACTCTTGTGCTTCCCTAGATATTCTGTGATGGGTCCTTTGCTGCAAGGTCCTCGTTATGTGCATAGTGAAGGCGTCATTGACCCTTTTGTAATTGGTGGTGCTTGTCAGATGCAACTGTTGACAAGCCTCATGTATCTTAAATTGATGGGAACCACACCCGATTGGTTCCTTATAGGAAATTCCCCTATACTTCGTCATGCGAGCCAACATGTAGACAATGTAAGAGCCCATGTAAAACATTTTTTTTCTCCTTAAACTACGGAGCTGCTCATGTATGTTGTCATTGATCATCAGTGCCCAATCCACGTAATCTTTGCCCTCTAGCACCAAGTTGACATAATAAAACATCCAAGGTTCAAAGATGAACGCTTGGGAGCACCCTCCAACTCTGCTCAGCATCATTATCAGATCACCAAACTCTTGCCTCAAATCCTCTGAGATTATCTATTTGGGTAATTTTGTACGAGTTGGCTTGGGTTTGTTCATCCACCTGGTATTTATCAAATCAACACATCTGTCAAATGTGGATGAGTACATCCTTTCAGCCCTTTCCCTTGTTTTATAAATCAACTTCTCATGGATTGGTATCCCGAATGCTTCTCCGATTGCTTCTGGTGTTAGGTTAGCCAATACTTTGCCATCTGGTGAAATGACAGTCCTCTGCTCTGTGTTGTAGAAGTTGGCGCATTCCATGATTAGCTTTGGACACCGAATAGCTGGCGGAAAACTAGCAGCCGCATATAGTCCACTCCTTACAATATTATGGGAAGTGACTGATGGGTGATGACCTCTAGTCCCCATTATCCTTCTCCTGAATGCCTCCAGGTTGAACGAGCCCAAGTTTGTGTCAGCCAGCTTGCCTAACTTTGAAGCAAATTTGGATTCTGGCAAGAAAGACTTGCTCAATTTCTTAATCACTGCTTGTCTCGATGTGTTTGCCTTTGTGGATTCAGCGTGGTTCCCTCTGCCTACATCTCTCCTGCTTGATTCAACCATTCTGCAAGGAACAAAAATTCATTAGAAAACAAGATAATAAAATAATGAAATATTCACTTTTGAGGGTGCCAGCAGATTTTTAAATAAACAGGCGGCAACACTTTGTCACTTTCAACTGCAAACCTCAACTGTTCCTTCAACTGTTTACTTCAACTGTGAAATTTTTGTACTTGCAACAGTATAATGCCAAATGCCTGGAGATATTCGTTTGCAGCAACTTAGAAGTCTCAGCAATTGAAACTCCTCTCTTAGCGAAGTCACGCCTTTAGCAACTTAATATTCTTTCAATAATTCGTACCTCTCAGCAGTCTAGGCCTCTCAACTTTGGATTTCTCGGCAACTTCAAACTTCTTCAGCAACTTCACTTTGGCCCAAATCAAATCACAACCTTCAGCAATTTGAGAAGCTTCTCCTCCAGTCGTCCCTTTCAGCCTTCAGCAACTTGAGACTTAAAAGTTATCACTTGCAGCAAGTCACTCCTCCTCACAAGCTTGACTTCTTCAGCAACTCAAGCTATTCTCAAATGCGAATTTCTCAGCAACTTGAGAAATTCCTATCTCTACAAACTCGTACTTCAGCCTTACCAAATATTTTGCAGTTAGCAACCGGTGAGAAGAATGAAGAGGACTCAAAATCTTATAGTCAGGTCGAAATCCAATAGAGGCTATACATAGCACATTTTTGAATTTCATTTTCCCTCCTTTTGCCAATTGCAACACTTGTCATTCAGAGCATCGAAATCTTGAGCTTCTAGAATTATGAATTTTCATCATCCCTGCACAGGCCTGCTTCATCACATTTGCTTGCTTAAAATATTAAATCAATCCACTTCGAACAATTTTAAATTTATCTGGCTAAGTCACTTTTCCTTGTTCCGGCAAAAATACCTCATTCATCCAGTTCGATCTTCAAGAAAGACATGCTTTGTGAAATATTCATCTCATTAGCCTTAGAGAAATTTTAAATTTATCTTAGAAAATTCATAAAACAGGCATCGGGCAAAGTTCTTTGTTAAAATGACATGAGCGAGGTGTGGAGTAAGTTTAAATCATTTCTGAATTGCAAACGTTCAATACCCAGAAGAAAATTCCCTTCAAAACTCGTCATTCTCATGTGTGTCCGGATGAAGGGGTACTTTTAATTTTTTATTATTTTGAAAAAAATAATAAAATTGTTAAGGTTTATTTATTTTCATCTTGGACGTCCTCCACACCTGCAATCCTCAATTTTTCTTTGCCTTGGCACCTTATGTAGTTTTCCTGAGAATTTCTCCTTGTCTGGCTCTGGGCATACTTCACACTTGTTCTTGAAAATCTCCAACTTCATCCCTGTCTTAGGCGCATTTTTCACCCTTAGAAAATAATCAAAATTCTAAATCACCCATGAGGGGCGCATTTGCGGGTGTGAACTTCCATTTTATCATCTTCTTCATTCCACGCCTTAGCAATTTTGCCTTAGGAAAAATTCCTAGGAAAAATATTATTTTTAAATTACCCATGAAGGGCGCGTTTGATTTCATGCATCAATTTTCACCTTCATCCCTTAGAAAAAAATCCACGCTTAGAAGCTTACATTACCCCCTTTCATCTCACAAGCAAGGGCACACATCACATGTGGTGAAAGAATTTCATGGCGCACTCCCCCCTAGTCAATTTCCACCCTTGGGCGCATTTGAGGTAGCCAACTTCCACTTTGGGGGAGAAATTCTGCCCACACTTAGAGTATTTTCCATCTCTAGGCTTCTTTCCCTTGGCACATTTTACATCCCCCTTGCCTTGGGCGCAAATCACCCATGCTACTTCCATTCTTGGGCGCAAATAGGGGTATGAAGAGGAATTTTCCTTGCCTTAGCGCATTTCCTTCATTCCTTCTCCACGCTTTCACCTCATGTGGCAACCTTGGGCGCATTTGCCATGGGTAGGAGGAACTTCCCACGTCCTTGGTGACCTTTCATCTCCCTTGGGCACATTTGGCCCAGTGGACTTCCATTTCCAAGCACATTTAGCCTAGCATGGAGGAATTTCCCAAGCCTTAGCACATTTTTCCACACCTCTACCTCTTGTGGGCGCATTTGACCCTTGCTCAAGGAAATTATTGAGCACATTTAGCCCAGTGTTAAGAAAATTTCACACTTAGCAATTTTCTTATCAATTTCTTCATGCCTTGGGCGCATTTCTCTTATGAAGGAAGAATTTTCAAGTACCTAGGGATTTTCAACCTCCTTACTCCTTCTAGGCGCACTTCATGTGTCCTCATGCCGGTTATTACTTATAAATTTCCACTGCCCTAGCCATGCCCTGGCCTTGCTATTTTTAGCAAATTCGGAGAAATTAGGGTTTCCTTGCATTTCATCTATTCTAAGCTGGAGCAGGCGTGGTTGTGCTTCCATTGACTTTGCCACCTCATTTATACCTTTTGTCTACCCTAGTAGGCTATTTTTAGCAAACCCTAAAATTGATCAATCTTTGTATCTTTGCCTGACCTGAAATTTGTTCCAAGTGTCTTTGATGTTGTAAGTGACCTGTTCACACTTGCCTCTGGCAATGACGTGCTATTTATAGCCATGAGGTGACTTACTAAAAATAGTAAGTATTTAGATCGTGCTCAAATTTTGCTAGTAGGCAACCTGAAAGATGTTGATCCTGGTGGCGTGCTTCGCTTTGACATCTCTGCATTTTGTTCCATCTATATTTAGACATAGCAGTGGAAACCCTAATCTAACTTGCATGCACTCCGGACTGCTTCCACTTCCCTTGATTGCTGCTGCCTGTCATTCTGCTTGCTGGACTGAAGTGTCGGGTAACTGCTGAGGTGAAACTGCTATTTATAGTAAGTGTTCAGAAAGTGGTCAATCGGATGTCGGATGAGTTTGCATGTTACAATGCCCGTGGGATCTCAAAAAACCCAGAAAATCCAGAAAACTGGTCTGCATGCGTGCACTGGCCAAAAATAGTAAGTCCCTAAAAACTGACTCATTCCGTTTGCATGTCACACCATTGCAAAGCTCTCACAAAACCCATACCCATATGGAATATCCAAACATGCACTGAAAATCTCTACATGCAAACCCTAAAAATAGCCTCTGAAGGCTGTACCGCTGAAAGTCACCATCCCGATTTGCATGTTATACCATCGCGAGGGTCTTGAAAAACCCATATCCATTCTCCAGTCATGTATTTGAGAATTGTATGTTTAAACCCTCAAAATAGCCTCCGAAGGCTGAACTACTAAAAATAGCCAGTTATCTGAATCTGTTCAAATTTCATGTGTAGACACCTTGAAGCTGCCTAGATGTGCTGAAATAGTTAGAATCCCGAAATCCTGAGGAAAAGACCTCAAATTAGGTACTTACTAAAAATAGTAAGTTGTCAGATTTCAGTAAGATTTCAATGGGGTTTTGCCTTGGGCCTTCCGACTGCACTGCTGCACTCAGATTTTACCTTGATGACTCTATTTGACCTCAACAAGCTTGAAGGATAGAAACCCTAATTTCGTAGACTTGGCAATCATTTCAACCTAGGTCTAATGACGGGACATCCCCGGAAGGACAAAAGATCAAAGACAGAGAGAACCAAAGCCAAAAGACCAGAATGGAGCAAAAATTAGGGGTCCCCATCTTGGATGGGGTGATGTGTGAAAAGGTCACAACAAGACTGTTGGCAGATGGTCAGCACTCCCCTTGCGATTCGTGACATGGACTAACCGCCTCCTGTGGATTCATTAACTCTAGCATTTGTATCGAGTATTAACAGGTCGATCTTTTGGTGCAACGACAACTGTGGGCCAACAAGTGATATCAGAGCCAAAGGTGTCGGGTTCGAATCCCCTCGGGTAACACTGAGGGGGAGTTTGTTGGCAGATGGTGAGTGCCCCACTCGAGATTTGTGACATGGACTAACCGTCTCCCGTGGATCCGTTAACTCTAGCAGTTGTATTGGGCATTAACAGGTCGATCTTTTGGTGCAACGACAATTTGGGCCAACAAAAGACAACTGTAGTGGTGAAGAACATCAAGAGATTAAGGAAGTAAAGAGTTATAAGGTTGCTTGAGGACAAGAAAAGTCAAGAGAGGGAGACTTGTGATGTCCCCATCACAAAGATAAGTATATATTTAATACATTTATATTTTAATGGATATACATAGAACATTCTCATTTAAATTATATATATCAACAAGACTAACTTGGGTGCCATTGGTGATAGATTAGAAGAAGAGATCCTACAAGAAACTAGGACAAGCAAATTTGGGAGGGGAGGACTGTCATGTCCCCGACATCGTGACATTAAAGGTACCAAAATATATACTAAGAAGGCTAACCATTTGATATAATTATAATTGTCGAAAGACAATATTATAATAATGAATACTAAAATATAGATATAAAATATTATAATCACTATAATAAATATTAAAATATATGAAATTAATATAAGACATGAACATAAGATAATACTATAAATTGATGTTATTAATCATTATAATAATAAAATCCAAAAATGATAACAGATCCATAAATGATATTGTACATGATTAAAAATATTATAAATGCAATTTAAATATCATTATAAATATGATTATCATTGATAATATTATAGTTATCATAGTCAAATCTAAAATATAAATATTAACAATACAAAAATAATATATTAAAATAACACATAATAATTAATATAAAATATATAGAATAACATAATACACATGTTAAAGAAAATAATCAGCAATGTAGTTTATTACAATATATATTAAACTAATATAAAAATAAATATACTAAAATAAGAAAAACATAGAATACATTAATATAAAATAAATATCATAGCATAATATGTATATATATAACCAGTGTTCCATGGAAATGCATCCCCCCCCCCCCTTTGGCTGCGTTTTGGAGACTGGGACGTTTCTGGGATAGGGAAACGAGTACGTGATGTCTCCCGCTATCCCACCACTGCCACCGGTGCTTCGCCGGAGACAAGGAAACATCTTCGCGTCTCCCAAGGAGATGTGGAGACGTCTCCAAGTCTCCTTGAGAGACGTCTCCACGCCTCCTTGGGAGACACCTAGTCGTTTCTCAGGAGGCGGGGAGACGTCTAGCCATCTCCCGTCACCCCACATCAAGTGGATGAAAAAACCTTAAAATTTAAAATTAAAGTTCGATTTTTGGGGGTTGGGGGGTAACCCTAATTTGACATGGGCCCCACCCCTTCCCCAAAACAACACAAAACCATCTAATTTGCGTCTCATGGACCACAAGACACTTGGGTATAAGGAGAGTCCAACGGCACGATGGGATGTGGAGCCAAAGGAGCCTTCACAGATTGATGAGGATGATCCTACCACTTCAGATGCAGGGCTGGTTGGTGTGAGCTTGAGGGATCTTGACTTTGTGGAGTCCAACAGTTCCAATGATGAGGAGTTCGCAGATGAGTAGAGGCCTCCCTTCACTACATTTTGAGTTTTGACATTTTGGCATTTTATCTTTTGTAATGCTATTGCTATTAGTATCTGTATTTACTATTTGGAATTTTCTACTCATTGTAATGATGAATCATGTAATCATCTTTATAGACTTTGTGATATCTCATATGACATCAGATATTCATATTTTCGATATAATAGAAATCTCCAATTTGACAATTTCATTTGTCAAATTTTATTTAGCAATTAGCATTCAAGAAATCTTTGTATTTAGATTTAGTATTTCAAATTTTGCTATGTTATAATTTTACTGATTTCCTATAGTTTCATTTGAAATGTAATTCTTATACTGTTATACTATTATACATCTTTTCAAACCTAGTTTTTAAAGTACTATAAGTATACGTATAACTATATCAACACCACCACCATGCCACCCCCCGTCGCCGTCCCGTCGCCGTCCCGCTGTCGTCCCCCCGCCATCCCCAAACTTAGGCCCTTTGTCCCCCCGTCGCCAAAACCCGTCCCACCGTCCCCATGTCCCCAACGCCCATGGAACACTATATATAATATAACATAATACAGATATACATTAAAGAGAATCAGCAGCATAGAAGACAGAAAAGTAGTTTATTACAAAGGCAATGCTCATAACTAATATGCAGCAATCCAATTAATGGAAGGCAAGTTTATTAATAAAAGGACATGCCTTTTTGGAAGGTTGCCTCTATTCAAAAGGATGTCTCTTTTTAAAGAGACGGAAGGATATAAATAGAGTTAGAGTGTGGGGAGAAAGGGATAGGAAGGAAGGAAATAGGAAGAAAGAAAAGGAGAGAAGTCAAATAAGACAAAATTTGTCTTATTCAAAAAAGGGAAAAACCTTGTCTTATTCACATGAAGAGAAGAATACATAAATGCAGCGATCCAAGTAAGATTATTATGTTAACAAGGCACAAATTATTATATTAATGTGCAGTGATTAAAGATATGTTAAGAGCAGTAGACATCCAACAAAGGCATGGGATTAAGGAATAAATATTCTTCAAAATATAAGGATATGAGTAGAACATAGAAATGTAATTCTAATTTACATTGGAGTAAGTTATATACAGCAGAAATATGAAGGAGGGAATAGAATAAGAAACAAGGGAAGTTATATAATCAATAATTAATATAGATAGTAGGAGATATAAACCAATCTTAAGGAAGTAAATAACAGGGCCTAAAACCAAGATTTATCTTGCTTGGAGCATTTAAGTGGTAAGTTACAGCCCTAACCACACTAAGCTTGTGATTCTAGGACAAGATTTAGGGTTATCCCAAAGAGGGACATTACAATTTTGTCCAAAACAGTCCAATCTTTGTATCAGCTGTGCAAGTTGTTGATTGGTCTATTGAGCACGTTGGGCTGCTCTTTCTTGACCTCTAACCACTACATCCAAGAGTTGCATCATATGATCTTGCCTACCAATATTTCTTTCACCTTCTTCTCTTCTTTCACCCATGTTTTCTTGGTACCTTCTTTCTCGGTTACTAATGCTCATAGATTTCTATCACCCATTGGCTGGTAGAATGGTTTGCTCTGATACCACTATAATGACCAACCCCCAAATATATATATATATATATATTTTATTTTATCCCAACTGTTGTGTGATGGTTCCTGATTATGGTTTGTTTTTTCTCAAGTGACATTCATAAGATAAGCATGCTAAACAGTTTATAATAGAATGCAAAGATAATAACACCAAACACTCGCAAGAAAGATAATTTTGAGCCTTCCCAAAAACTCAAAATTTATCATATATCAATAATCAAATTTACAATCTTTATATCCAAAATAAAGAAGTCTTTCAAACCTGGTTGAAAGATGCAACACAACAAACTTAAAGCTCCCCAAAGACCACGAATAACACCAAGATCATCCTTTAATCTCCTTGTTTACCATTGATAGAACACACTGTAATTAGACTTCAATGGCGATCAGACAAAGTCGCTACCAGCAAATAGGAAACTGAGATTCTTCACTAGCAAAGTCATCCCCCTTGAAGAAGTTCGATCTTCTCTATAAAATCCAAATCACACTCAAAAATTGCATTCTTATGCTTGAAAGAAACACCAAGAGATGGGCCTTCTAAAGAGAAAATACCCATTTTGATTTCTCAATACTAAGATATGAGCAAAAAAGTGAGTTCAGGTCCAGAAAATAAGTGCCCAAAAATTGATTTGTAACACACCAAAATCACCAACAAACCACACCAAGTTGAAAGTAAGCAAAACCACACCAAACCCAAATAGGAATATCCTCAAAAGAATTGGAAATTCTTTATCTTTTTCGCCTAGATGTGATTCCTGATTGAAACCACCGTTCACCAGCTTGAGCAGTTCTTTCACTGCCAAAACTAGCCTTAGATTTTGAGGGTTTTCGTCCTCAAATCCGTTTCTCAAACCTTCTAGTACAATACCAACAACATCTCTATAAGCAGCCAACTCCAACATAAAGAATAAGCTTCAAAAAATGAATTTTTAAAAGATACATCTCTCCAATTAGGGTGACCAAGCTCAACCCTAAAAACCAACGCCACTTTTGCCAAAAACTTTTGTTTTTAAATTTGATTTGGTTTAAATAGTTGCCTCAAACCTTAGCTTGGGCACCTATCTCCTTAACCAACATACAAAATCACTTTAGATGCTTAAAAAAAACTTAAAGTGATCACATTAGGCGCCATGTACAAATTGTCCCCTTATGACCCCTCAATAATAAAATATAAAGTTACTTTATAAGATACCACTTTTCGAAGTATTAATCAAATATTTAAATGATTAACCTTAGTAACTTTATACCAATTGAATAAGTGCTACTGTGACAAGCCTGACCTGGCCTAACCACCCAAAGTAGACTTACTATTTTTAGTAAGTACTAAAAATAGCAAGTGACATCTCAAAAGCTCAAACTGGAGAAATACTAATATGTGCCAAAAATATCGATATGCACTAGAAATATTGATATGCGTTGAGACTCACTGTAGATGGTGAGCACAAGACTAGCCCTACTAAAAATAGAAATCCATACCCAAAACACCGAAAAACCCCACAGAAAGTACTAGCACAAGGCATTAACTCTCATCGAACAACTTCCACTCGTTGCCCAAATAGGAAACCCTACACTGCTCTACCCATCGGACCAATTAGTAAATATAACAATTACTAAAAATAGTAAGTGTGTCAAAATCATACTAATCCAAAAGAGGGCATCTAAAATGGGGACATTACAATGTGGTTTTTGGTACTTTGAGCATAAGGGCTGCTGTCCCATTCAAACCTGTTGGTATTGGTTTAAAGTTTGGATTGTCTTGTCCACTATTGGAGTGGTTATTGTGGATGACTGCTATTTTTGTAGCTTTGAGGGTATAGAGGTGGGGAATGTGATTGGTGATGGGATCTTGGTCCACATCCTGTGTTTTCTTTTGTAAGTTCCTTTTAGCTCTTGGCCTTTGATGTTTCTTTGGCTTTGACTGAAGACTGCTATTGGTTATGACTATTTTGTCGCTCCTGGTTATTTGGTGACCAGGTGTTGGTTGTTAGTTTCCTATGTTACTGCGGTGTTTCCACTGGTTCTACTTCTCTATTTTGTTGGAAAAGTTTGATACCTTGGTCTTTCGAATTTTCCTTTTCTTAGCTTTGTACAAGGTTCTAGGCCCTTTCAAAACCCTGCTTACCTGTCATGTCCCCAAAATTGTGACATTACAAGTATCAAATAGCAAGTAAATAAATAAAATACATATATTAACCATTTAATATTAGTTATAAAAAAATAATATTATAATTATAATAATCAAATACAACATTGTAAATATCAAAATACAAATAACTAATGTAAATATAAGTAAATATAATCTGAATTATCATTATAATTATAATTATCAGTAATAATATTAAAATTATAAATATAGACATTATTATAGTTATGTGCATGTTATTAAAATAATAATATTACAAATTATAATGCTGATTATGAAACACAGAAAATATGTGCAACTATTATTAATAAATACATAACCAAGACTTTAAACAAAGATGCCTCCTAAATCAGCAACCCTTAGGCACACAACGATTGGTATTGATGTGAATCTCAAAGAGGGTATCATTTAGTTTCCAAAGGCTGCGATCAAAGTCACGTCCCAACAAAGAGTGTAATGTTCCTTACCCGGACTTGCCCTAAAATCCATTTGTCTGCCATAGAATTTGCTTTGTTGATTAGGTTTAGGGTTTCTTCTTTCCAAAAGAATGTCCTTTTAATACAATAACCCTAGATTAGAATCTGTATTCATCACATTAACAACATACTTGTTAGCATTAATAAATAGACATCCAAAATTAGACATAATCATAAATACAGATTGATAAACATAAGAAGAGTCACTCAGCCCATCAGGAGAGGAGAATCCCTAAGGGCCTACCATCTACTACCTTCCAATGCCCAACCCGTATCTTGGGCCTGTGGGGCAGAATGCCAAGGTGGGACCCTCACCCCTCCATGACCCAACCCCTGCAATGGGCCTGTGGGGCAGACTGCCCAACCCTTGTCATGGGCATGTGGGGCAGAACTGCCCAACCCATGGGGCCTATGGGGCAGATTGCCCAACCCTTGCTTTGAGCCTGTGGGGTAGAACCTGGGTGAGGTTTTTAGACGAACCACTTTAAGTTATGATTCAGCGCTCCTGGTGGGATTACAAACATAATTCAGACAATCGATATGCAGTCATTAGTACTTCATTTGTACTTACACATTTTATTTAATATGATCAAACAATTCCTGGAGTCCTAATATGAAGGTATGTCAAAAATACATAACTAAATTGAGAAATATTCTTATCTACATATTCATTATGTCCTTTTTGCCATTTAATACATCTTGCAAGTCCAATATTAGTAGGAATCAAATATAAATGTAGATTAATCATCATTAAAGCCATATCTACAGAAGATAAATCCTTTGGCCTCTTAGTCAATCAGGGATTACATAGTGTTGTGACCTTTTTCACACATCACCCCATACAGATGGGGACCCCCTAATTTTTGCTCCATTCTGGTCTTTTGGCTTTGGTTAGTGCGTCTCTCTCTCTATCTTTGGTCCTTCTGGGGATGTCCTGTCATTTGACCCAGGTGGAAATATTGTTCAAGTCTGTGAAATTAGGGTTTTCATCCTTCAGGCTTATTTAAGGTCAAACTGAGTTATAAAATTGAAATCCAGGCTTAGTACGACAATCACAAAGCTTCCGACACGGTCCCATTAAATTTTCACTGTATTCCGACAACTTGCTATTTTTAGTAAGTATTCAATTTGGGGCTATTTTGTCGAAATTTTGGAATTCTGTCAGTTCCACCACATTCAGGTAACATCAAGCTGCTTGCACGTAAATTTTGAGCCAGATCGGACAATTTGCTATTTTTAGCAACTCGGGCTTCGGGAGCCATTTTCAGGGGTCAAACATATGATTCTTCATTGCATGTCCGGAGATTACTTCTGGGTTTCTTGAAACCTTCGCAGTGGTGTAACATGCAAACCAAGACGATCACTTTCAGAGTTTAGCCTTCAGAGGCTATTTTTAGGGTTTGCATGCAGTGTTTTTCAACGCATGTCGGATTTTTCTTTATGGGTTTTTCGAGAGCTTTGCAACAATGTGACATGCAAGCGGGGAAGATCAAGTTTCGAGGACTTACTATTTTTAGCCAGTGCATGCATGCAGACCAGTTTTCTGGGTTTTTCTGGGTTTCTTGAGATCCCACAGGCAATATGACATGCAAAATCATCCGGGTGGATGAGTCACTTTTCAGGCAGTTTCTATTTTTAGCAGGTACACTCTGGCAACCGCCTAACACTCCAGTTCAGCAAGTAGAACGACATGCAGAAGGAACGAAGTCAAGCGGAGACCGTTCGGGATACATGCAGGTCAAATTAGGGTTTCCACTTTTATAGGGGGTGAAATCCAGAAATTGTCAAAACGAAGCACCTCACCAACATCAGCACGCTTCAAGGTACCTACTGGCAAAATTTGAGCGAAATCGGAGAACTTACTATTTTTAGTAAGTTAGGGCATGGCTATAAATAGCAGGTCTGCACCCGAGGTTGGCATCAGAACGACACTCACGTTATCAGATCAGATGGTGAAATTTTCGTGCCAAACGGAGCTACTGAAGTCAGAAAGTCAAGAACTTACTATAAATAGCAGGTGGCTATAAATAGCAGGCTGACATGTGGGACTGGCGAAACGGGTTCACAAGGCAAAGAGGGTCGTATGGTGAAATTTTCAGGCAAAACGGAGCTATATGGGTCGAAAATCAAGGGACTTTCTAAAAATAGCCTGACTTACCCAAAATAGACGGTGAAGATGAAGGCAGGCAGAGGTATGAAAAAGTTTCTAAGTGTTCAAATGAAAGCTCATGTGTCTAAATGCGCCCTCAAGTTGTTGAAGACACTTCAAAAAAATTTCTAAGTCAAAAACGAAAGCTCCCCCCATGAAATGCGCCCTCAAGTCAAAGCTTACATGTGAAAAACGCCTAAGTGTTTGAGAATGGAAGCATGGCACATCAAATGCGCCCTCAAGTCAAGGCTCACATGTGAAAATTTGTCTAAGTATGGAAAATAAGAGTAAGCTATGTCAAATGCGCCCTCATCTTGAAGCTCCTCCCTCATATGCGCCCAAGGAGGATGTTGCCTAGTGAAAAAGCGGCTAAGGCATGGAAATCAAAGCTAGAAGGTGAAAATGCGTCCTCATCTTGAAGCTCCTCCATCAAAATGCGCCCAAGGCAAAAGTGGAAGTAGACATGTGAAAATGCGCCCTCACATGAAAGCTCCTCCATCAAAATGCGCCCAAGGTTATTGGAGCCTAAAAAACGCCTAAGTATGGGAAGTGAAAGCTTCATAGGCAAAATGCGCCTAGCCAAGATGAATTTATAAAAATATTCTAAGGCAAAAACGGGAGTAGCCATGGCAAAATGCGCCCTCAAGGTAAGTGGGAAGAGTTAAAACGCGCCCTCAAGTGTGTGAAAATTGTCTAAGGCGAAAATAAAAGCACAAGGGTCAAAATGCGCCCACCTTCAAGAGGGGGACTATGAAAATTGTCTAAGGCAAAAATAAAAGTAGCCACCTCCATTTGCGCCCTCACCTTGAAAGGATATTGAAGGCCCAAAAAAACGCCTAAGGCATAAAACAAAAGCACAAGGGTCAAAATGCGCCCACCTTCAAGGGGAGACTCTGAAAAGTGCTAAGGCATAGATTGAAAGCTAGCAACATCAAAGGCGCCCACCATGGAAAAGTTAACAAAAAAATGCTAAGGCATTGCGAAATGGAAGTGGGCTATGTCAAATGCGCCCAAGCCTAGGTCAAGCAAGCAGAGAATTTCAAAGTCCATGGAAATTAAAGTGAAAGCCTCTAGGCTACTTTGCGCCCAAGGGTAAGGTGATCGCTTGAAAATTTTCTAAGTGGCAAAATGTCTAAGGCAAAGTGAAGGCTTAGCATATCAAGTGCGCCCAGCTGGTGGGTGATTTGAAAATCTTCTAAGACATGAAAATTAAAGGGTACCAAGAAGAAATACACCCAAGAAATGAGAGGGATTTAAATTTTATTCCTAAGGCATGGAGATAAATATTTTGCCGAGGGGAAATATACGCCTGAGGGGGGTGAAGATTTAAATTTTCTATCAGGTGTGTGAAGTGAAGAATGTCTAGGGCGTGGGAATTAAAAATTGAATAAGATCAAATATGCCTAAGGGAGAAAAAGGATTTTAATAAAATTCCTAAGTCATGGAAAATAAAACGCCAGAAGAATGAAGATGTTCGAAATTTTCCTAAGTGAGATAAATATTTCACTGGAGAAAAGACGCCTTGATATGAGTAAAGAAAATTTTCCAGAGACATTTAAATGAAGTGGACACAGTGACGAAGTTTTATTTCCAAGGCGGAAGCAACTGATATATTTTTCCATGGGTCAAGTAAAGATTAAATGAACCAGTTCAAAAGGCACTCATGGGTTGGGAAGTTAAAAAAATTAATTTCCTAAGGGAAATTTTAATATTTTCAGAGGAAATTCGTTTTGCCTAGATTATTTTCCTAACGGAAATTAAATCTCAGAGGATGGGTTATTTCGAGCAAGCAAGTGATTTTAAATCGCTCGGAGTTGAATATTTTAAGGAAAAAGTTAAAAATGTCTAAGGCAAATTTCATGAAATTAAAGACTTAAATGACAGACACTTTAACAGGTTGGAAATGAATTTAAAACTCCCATGAATTTCTCGAGTTGAATTTAATTAAACTATGCGAGAATTCTTAAATGAAATCAAGTGATTTTTTCTCGCAAGTTGTTTAAATCACCAAGAGTTAACTGGCAGACCAAGAGGAAAAATTCGAAGGAATCATTATTAATGGCAACTGCCATAATGACTGGCTGACAACTAGCCCACTACTGCGCTTGAATTAGAAGATTCCGAACGAAGAGAGTGGAAAATTGATGAGGGTGCTAAAAATAGCCCCAGCCTTACTTGGCAGGATTCTTCGAGAAGAATTATTTAAGCAGTCTCTTCTCTCATTCCTCCTCACATTTGTTGAAGTTGCTGAAGAAGTTCTCGAGAGATTGAAATATTTTCGAAGTTGTTGAGGAGAGAAATTCTTTGAGAGTTTATTTTATTTCAGAGTGTTGAGTTGCTGAAGGTGCGAAGTGTTGGAGAAATTTTTTATTTGCCAAGACTCTTTCTTTCGAAAGGCTAAGAGTGTGTTGCTGCAATCTCAAAGTTGAAGGTTGAAGTTGTTGTAGATTTCCGGAGTTGCTGGAAGATTTATCTTTTGAAATTGCTGCAGAGCATTGAGTCGCAAAAGTTTATTTTGTGCTGAGGAAATAACCACATTGCTGAAAGTTAGTAGTTGGCTGTGATTTTTTTCGCCAGTCAGAAGTGCAGTCGTTAAAAGCTCCTTTATAAGCTCGAAAGTTTTTACACAGTACGAGGTTTGGAGTTAGATAATTATGCTGAAGAATTTTATTTCCAAAAGCTAACTCCACGTCCACAGTCGCCTCGAAGGCTATTTATTTTATTATAAATCTGCAAGCTAACTTATTGTTATTCTATTTTGCAGATGGCTGGAGCAAAGGATGTTGCTGGAACAAGCAGAGCCGCAGGCAGAGCTGCAAACACCGAAATGGCCAAGGCTAGCTCATCCCGGCAAGCAATGATTAAAAGGCTCGCCAAGTCATTTCTTCCAAAGTCGGCAATTGTCTCCAAGCTGGCAGGGTTAAGTGACACCAACCTCGGGTCATTTAATCTAAATGCACTCAAGTCTAGGATGTACGGACTGGGAGGCCATCAACTATCAGTCACGACACATAACATCATGAAGAGTGGTATCTATGCAACCGCTGGTTTTCCACCAGCAATTCAGTGCCCGAAGCTAATTATGGAGTGTGCAAACCACTACAAGCCGGAGCGTAGAACCATTGTCTCGTCAGATGGCAAATTGCTTGCCAACTTCACGCCAGATGCCATCGAAGAGGCATTTGGGATTCCTACTGCCGAAAAGATGCTCTACAGATCAAAGGAGAGGGCGGATAAAATGTACTCCACCTCCTTCAAGAGGGTTGCTGCGGTCATCAACAGAGTTTGGATGCAAAAGCCAAAGCCACCTCACACTAGACTCCCAAAGCAGATAATTGCCGAAGATGTGAAACAGGAATACTGCGACTTGATGATGATGCTGAGCCGAATAAATGGGAGTGCACAAGCCTACTTCTTCGAGCCTTGGATGTTCTACTTCATCGAGATCATATTGGAAGGAAAGGAGTGTGTTGACTGGGCAAGAATGATCAGTGATAACATAGATGAGCAGCTCAGGAGCCTGAGGGGGACGAAAACCTTTTACATGAGCTCGTATGTGATATATATGCTGGCAAGAATGACCAAGTATCGAGGGATTACATACAAGGAGCCAATAGGCTGTGCACCTGATCAGTTCAAAATCCATGAGGCCTGCACACAGTTGCATCTAGCTAACCCTGCCAGTTACAAACGGGCTAATGATGCATTCACAATGCACATCACGAGGACCCTTCAGCGGAGAACGCAGCAAAGAATATCCAAAGAGGCACAAGCATTGATCGAGGAATACGGATATTGGCTCATCCAATTTCCGAAATTCACTTACATTAGGCTGCAGGGGTTCACTTCGTATCCATACCGGCTACCGAGGTACCCCACCGATCACATTATAATGCTGGAAATATCTAGGCAGTTGATCGCCTATGATAAGATTCAAAAAAAGAAGAAGAAGGGTGGACTTGACTTTCCTATTGCCATGGGAAATTCCACTGAGGTGTGTCCCTCCTTGCAGGCAGCTCGAGAGGCAGAGGATGAGCTGCAATTCTATCATCTGTCGTATCACACAGGCAGACAGGATTTTGATCCGTACAGAAACATCCGAATGATACAGAACGTCGAGTACCGACACAAGGCCCACATTGAAGACTTTTGGGCAAATGCTGTTGATGAGGTTGAGATAAGGAAAAGGATGTTTTCCAGGCTTCCCCTCAAATTGATCAGGGAATGTGAGATCATTCCAGTTCCCGACCAGGTGGAAGAGGATGTCAACGTTATGCAACCCGACTATGGTTCAGTCAGGGATACTCCGGTCCCACCACCTGATTGGTCCGAGCCAGAAATCATGGACTTGGACACGCTCTCTATTCCGGTGTTGACTTTCACAAGGGCTTGGGTCGATAGACATGTATGCAGACTTAAGAGCAGATCGATCGCCCTTACTTATAGCTTGATGGGTGACCCAAGGCCGCTATCGGTGAAAAGGGGAAAACAGGTTGCTCAAACACCGGAAGCACAAGTAGAAGTACCAACCCAGCCGATACCGTTGAGGATGGAACAAGCATCACCTATGCACTCACAAACTCGGTCTTCGAGTTTGAGAGTGATTTCATTGTTTGCTGATCAGAGGGCAGGATTGGGTGAAGAGCGGGAGCTTGAGGAGGTGGATCAACCCAACATCCGAGAATCAAATAGTATAAGCGTCAGTGTATCCAGGGCTGGCCAACAAGAAGAAGAAGATGAAACAGTGGCTGACACTCGTTTCCAACAGATGTTGGACATGACATTGGAGGAAGAGGAAAACACAGAACAGGGGACCCAAGGGTCAGGAGATACACAGCTCATGGAAGATGATGAGCCCGAGCGGAGCAGTGCAAGAAGAGAGGAAGTGCATGAGGTGGAGGCAACGGAGGAGCAACCCCTAGTCATTTGCAATCTGCAGCAGATGGTGCCGGATTGGCTTTTAGACAAAATGAGGAGAGAACCCGAGGATGATACAGATCCAGCCATCGAGATGGAGGAGTTCCTCAGGAGGATTAGTGCGCCTCCAGAAAAGAAAAGGGCCAGGAAATTCTCGAAGATCTCGACTGATGAGTCAGGATCTCGCACGCTTCAGGTGGCTGTTCCAAGGGAGGAGTATGATCGAGCCGAGGAGAGGCCCGAGAACTATGTGATCACCACCGTGGAGTTGGGTCGTCCTACGGGAGCCCAAATTGTCAAGGAGTTCGATAACTCCTATCAGGCGCTGAAGGATCAGTTGCTCCGCACGGAAGGGAAGTATAAGAAATTGAAGAAGGAGCACAAAACCTTGATAGGATATGTGCAGAGTCTAGCACGTCCAGGTGAACCGGCAAACCCAACGGTAGAACGTCCACCAGAGCTTCCGAGGGAGTCAGTTGTCGGCTTAGAAGATTTAAAGAAGATGGAAACGGAAGCGGACAAGTGGGTTAGCCATGTTCGTACTGAGACAAGGAAATTCATGGAGGACCTCGCCAATGCTTATCGGCAGGCCTCAAGTATTTTGGCACGGATTGACATGGTGGATCAGGCCTGGGGCGATACCCGCATCTATCAGACGAAGACTGTACTTCGTTTGGGGGCTTTGATGCATATACCTCTGCAAACTTTGGTGGATGGAGGTGTGATTCAGGATGGTGACAGGTATGATTTCACCAGTTGGTACTCCTCGGTGGTCACAGGCCGTGGATTTCACGATGCAGCAAGGTCAGATTCAGCCAGAGTGAGGAAAGCAATGGGTAACATCTTGGAGGGAGTCCTTAATACATTAGAAGCCATATTTGCTAGAAAGTTGGCCCCAGAGGAAATAACTGCTGATGGCTTGAAAGATAAACTGGCTCCATTCTTCTCAGCTGCGAGGTCGCTTGTCCTGGATGACTTTGAGAATGTCTCCACTTTCTCTAGTATTATTCAGCATACCCAGGACGCCTTAGCGGCATGGAAGAAGTCTTACATCCGACACGGACAGACGGTAGCAGTCTTGGAGTTCCAGCTCAACCATATTCCACCGATTTCTGCCCAGGAGGTTGAAGCGGTATTGGCCCGGTTGATCGAGTTTGCTATCCAGGAGAAGGCCAATGGGAACGCTCTCATGGATGAGGATCTTCTTGATGATGGTAGTGGGCATTAATTGCTCATTATGATTCCTGCAGGGGAGTGGAGAATATTTTGTGCATTCATTGCCCACTCCTCTCTGTGGCGGTTTTTTAGGGCAGAAACCCTAATCAGGGCATAGGTGGCTCAATCTGAGCCCTTTATTGTAATCAGATCTGAACTGTCCATTGAATTGGACCTATTATAAAAGGGGCATCCCCCCTCATTTGTAAGCTATTAGAATTAGAATCAGAGATAGATCAGAGCTAGAGAGTATTGGAGATAGAAGTTAGAGAGTTTAGCTTAGAAGTTAGCTTAGATTGAGGAGGAAAGAAAGACTTTCCCTTTGAAAGTTTTTTGCAAAAGATTGTTGTGTAAGACTCTCATGATATAAAGATTTCATTGATTGGTGACTTCATTTTGTGTTGTGGGCAGTTGACGAGATCTTTTCGTCTTTCCAATTCGAATAGAGTAGAGTAAAGTAGATTTGTTTCATGCAAGTAGTTGTTAGCTGTGGAATGTGGTGTTTAATTTGAGCAAGTCTTCTCTCGTCCATACCACTAGCGGACTTGCTGACGGCTGGTTCGCCTTGCGTGGTCAACTGGAGTAATAGCGCTTAACTTCGATTGTGGCTCATATGTCCATATGCATCGTTGTGATGGTATGAACATGTTGTGTCATGGTTTGAATATTTCTCTCATCCTTTGAAGATTGCACCAACTTTGTGGAAGTTGTCCGAAGGGAGGCAAAGCGGAGTTTGGTTTGAAGATTGTCCGAATTGATCTTCACATTCCACCCCTTTAGAAGTAGATTGTAGACCTCCTATCCTTATTCCCTTTTAATTCAGCATTTTCCGGGTCATTCCAGATACCAAAGCAATATTGTCAAATCTTTCATGTCCTAATTGCTTCACAAGATCGAACAACTACGTAAGTCCCCTTGGAATAATCCAGCAAAACACATCAACCAACTGAGTCTATTCGCAATAAAAGGAACCTTGGAGTCGAACACATGAACTTTCAAGCAATCTTAGCATGTGGGACACTTTGATCAAGAGGGAATAGAGTGACCGTTGGACAACTTTATTCTGTGTTGGTGTCGTCATAAAAAACACGTCAACACATAGTCCGCCTACGTTCAATACCAATTCCCAGTATAATGAATCTATTTCCAGATTTGGTAAAGAGAGAATGGTTCCAACACATCATAGAGGATTGTGTGCATTCCAAAATAATACATAGATCGGTTGGGTATTCAAGGTTCATGCAACATTGTTATGTCAGATTGAGGACAATTAAATATTAAAGCTAAGTAAGTAATCTCACTTGTGTTGTGATCCTATCAACCTTCACATGTCCTTCCTGATTTATCTTTAGATCATATATTAGAGGTATAAGCAAGACTGGGGACAATGAGCTCAACCGCTAAATTTTTAGTCTGATCTAAGATGGATTTGTTAACTTTATTATCTGTTCTATATATATTTGGGTAAAGTCTGATGAATATGCTAATAGGTATAAGAGATCCCCTGGTATAGGCTCTGTTGTGTATATTATCTAAAGATCAGTGATTGATTGTTTCGATCTCCTTGGCACGCCTAATTTATGCAATGGTCAACTACTTCCCACTGTTCCTAATTCCTATTATCTCTATATACCTTTATGCCTGGAGCGGATGTGACTCTTTGGATAGTGATGTCTCTTTATCACCACTGTTGGTCGATGCTTTTGCTAACTGATTCTAATCCATACTTTTAAGTTAAGAATTTAATCACGATCTTCTATCTGTTTAGTTTTAATGACAATAGATTTGCCCTTGATTATTCTATCACTACTATGGGCTTGTTCATATGCGTTGGAAATGATGGATGATGGATATTACGATTCTCAGGAGAAGACAAAGAGGGCGGTGGCTACTTATATTTCTAGGAATCCTCGATGCTTGATATTAAGTAGAGGTGTTTGGCGTCGGTGGTGATCTTTTGGTAAACCTCAGAATATTTATCTCGAACTATTGATGTCCCACGGAATGGTGGCTGCACTGCCCACAAACGATATTGACCTCGATACTCTTGATTATCAAATACCTAGAGTGCTTTCCATTTCTCTTTGATATAGCCTGATATTGGTCTCCATAGGTGCGTCTTAAGGAATAATCCTAGCAAGCAAGCAGGTCCCGCAAATAGAAAAACGATGGATATTGTTCCCATCTTCAAGATTCTAAATATATGTAATTGAAGGCTTATATTCTCTTCGACATAGAGGACGTTTTGAAGGCGAGCTCATTAGAAGCCGTGTGATTTCAGATTTCCTCCCAAGCTTCATATTCCCCATTTGCTAAGTACCCGAAAGAATGCAGAGGTAATCGGAGGTCTGTGATGGTGACATGGTGGGAACTTTGAGAGCAGGTCCGTAAGCCAAAAAGAAATCACAGTAAGCCAGTACGGAGACAAATATCTTTTGCAAGGTCGCTATATAAACCCCAGATGGTCTCAATAACCCATCATTTGGTGATGTGATTATTATTCGATGTTCCTGGTTAACTATATTCCTATTAACTATATTCTTATTTTTATTATCACAATATTAGTTGTTCTATATATGCATAACTATAATTTGATATGATAATATAATGGACGTTGCTTTATATTTGAATTTTCAATATTATAATTATGATAATTACAATAATTGTAAATTGGTATTGTCAATATATTATTTATTTATTATCATGATTATGATATCTTAGTATTTGTACCTTGGTAATTGAAAAAGTATATTTTATATCTAATACTCAGCTTATTATAATTATAATGTTATCGTGAGATTTAAATTGTATTTGTTTAGATTTATATTATGATATTGATTTAATGCTCCTATACTCCGCATTTGGGTGTCATGGTTTTGGGGATCACGATATCTATAGTATAATAATTATAATTACAATATTGTCCTTGACAATTGTAATTATAAGGATATCAAATCATTCATATTTTTAAATTTGTCTTTGTTACCTAGTTGCCCAATTTCGGGGACATGACAAAGAGGCATGAGGGAAAACTTAAGAATATTTAAGGGAAGGCATCACCGAGTTTAGAGGGATACGATGGCCAGAAAAGATGAATAAAAAATTTAAAAAGCAATTGGCATAAAGGGATCTTTAATAAAGGACATGTCTTCTCCAAAGACGCCCTTTTTCATAAAGAATATACATATGATGCGAGTGAGGAATGAGGGGGAGAGAAGGAAAGAAGAAGGGTCACGGTGGAGGGGAAAACAAGAGTATTTGCAGACCAGTCCAGGCAGAAAGGTAAGTAATGTCTGCTATAAAATAAGTAATGTCAATGTATGCTGGGAACTAATCAAAGAATAAATAAATGGTAATAAATGAATAAATTAGGAATTTAGTAATGGTTGATGTTTGTCATATATATTTAATATATATGATAAAAATAATTATATCAAATATAATATGCTTTCTATATATAATTCATATGTTGGTAAATATATTTTGTGGTAATTGATAATTATATATTCAGGTATATATATATGTATATTGAGACTCATAAATACCTCATAAGTGGTGACACATACAATATATACATATAATATATATTATTTATGATTATCCAATAATGATGCTTGCAACAATTATTGAGCCTTATAAGTAATAATGACTTTATTCATTCACGATGATGATAAATGGTATAATAGAATTTCATCTATGGATCCTGAAAGACGTTAATATATATCCTAATGTGCTTAGGAAGCATATTATAGAAGAATCACTCATAGTGAAGGAAATGAATAATCCTTTGACAAGAATGAAATATTTATATCATCTTTAATCTTATTAGATGTTATCACTAAAACTTATTGATCTTTAACATTTCTAATGTCTCTTCGAGAAACACTTTTGAATGCAAGATTCAAGTTTAAGTGCTTCCACTAGAAAGGGGACATTACATTACCTTATCAAAAACATCAAACAATTTAAAGATGATTTGCATATCATCAATACACAAAAATGCAAATAAAGATTTCGTTGCAAGTATGAGCAGTTAGTGTTGTCATTTATGTCAACAAGCTTGAGTTGTCATTGGTGTCAACTATATGGGAAGAAGATTTTCGCAAGAGTATGTGTTGTTGCATTGATGATGCTTTGATTAGTTGCATTATGTTGTCATTAGTAAGCTATTGGTGTCAACCTCTAGTGTTGCTTTAATAAGCTTCTATCTATGGTTGAGAAAGTGATGAAGATGATGAGGATGTGTTTTTGGTGCTTGGTTTCCAAGTGCTTATGAGAAAATTTGATAAAAAAAAGAAACAATGAGTTGCAGTGTGTTCTGGGATAAATAGTAGTGTTTTGGTGTTGCTCTGCATTTCTTCTAGGTTGAAGATCTACCTATGCGTTTTAGATATGTTGATCAGAGGTGTTTAGAGGTATTGTATTCAGAATTTGGTGTGCTGGATTGTTGTGCAGAAGAATTTGTGTTCACCAGTGTATTATAAAGGTGTCTGGGAGAAATGTTTTTGCTCTGCGTTTCTCTGTGATTTGGTTTCAGGTCTTGTGGATTTGAAGGCGTGCTGATAATATTGGTATCTTTCTTCAGTTGAAGTGGTTCAAGGTTTGGGTCTTCGGAAGTCAGTTTCTTAAGTTGCAGTGTATGGCAAAATTGTCTAAGTGTACTAGGTGTGTACATTACTCAAAAATCTATATAAGACCTCTAGCAGCACTTAAACTAAGAATATCCGGCTTTCATTACTCTTGTTGACTCCATTTATGAGGTATTTACTTTGGTTTTTCCTTGAACTTGTTTATCAATCATTTGGGAATGTTATGGAATGATTTATCAACATTTTAATTTGTATCGGCAATGTAAGAACACTGATATTTTATATCAGACTTTATGACAGCAGTGTTCAATAAATGCAAGTTATGTTGTGATCTTTATTGGCAATTTTTTTTTTTTAAATTCGAGGTGGTTATTACAAACCACATCTATTTTGAATCTACATTTATGTTAACCAGAGGCTCGAAAAGTATTCCTCTCTTGCTATATATATATACAAATATATATACATCTATATGTATATATATATTTTTATATGTATACATATGTATTTATATATACATAGTTGTTTATGTATGTATATATATATATGTACATGTGTATATATGTATACATATGTACATATACATATATGTACATATGTGTATATATATATATGTATGTATGTATGTATATATGTTTGTATGGATGTATGTGTATGTGTGTATATATGTATATACACATACATACATACCTACATATATGCAAAGCAAGAGAGGAATTGAAAAACCTCAATCCTCAATAAAATGAAAAACAAAGACAGATCAACACAGATGACAACGGAAAACCTAATGAGGACTCATTTTGTATTCACTTGATATCAAATTATATTGCATTACGTGTATTTTAGTACTAAATAATGCTAATAAAACCTTTATAACTCAATATACATAGGTAGTTGACACTGGAAGGTAAGAACCTTGTCAACACAGATATTTGTTCTATGGCAACATATAATGCCAAAACAATGGGTTAAGCTTACCAAATCTAGTCATCTTTGAATTTCAGAATGTTTTCTGTAGCTTCCTCTCCTTATCATATGGCCAAGGGCTCTACAACAAGGTAACATTGTTCATCACTTCTTACAATAGATTCACAGTCCTATGATTTTTTTTAAATGAACAAATGTTCAAAGCACTGTTTTTCAACAGATCAGCTATACAAGTGGACATTATTATACCAACACAACATACTCATATCAGTACTAGTAAGAAGACTGTGCAACTTATCCCATTTAGTAATTTGTTTGTAGAAAGACTAAAATATCTTCTCAGGCCTTTATTTTATTTCATTATTTTAAGAGTGTTTTTCCAGATTAAATTAAACTAGTTTGGATTTTCCTTTGTTGTCCTATGGTGACCCATTAATATTTTTACTCTAATCATTTTCAATTGCTCAAGGAACAAAATTAAATTTTAGAAACTACAAAGTGCAAGATCAAATGAAGATAATATCAAGGAAAAGGTCATTATTTATAATCAAACTCCAAGGGACCCAATTTTAATGATCGATTGTCATCAAGGTAACATCCACTAAGTAACAGTTGTTCATTTAAGGGTATCTGAAGAAATCTGAGAAGACATCAATGTCAATCAAATGAAAAATAAAAGGACTAAAATCACTTGATGTTAATATGATACATACCTTTCCCATCAACTGACTGGTTTCATAGAGATATATATCCTCTTGTGAATCCACATGTTTGTCATTATCTTCTTTAGGGTTTTCCCATAGAACATCTTCAGGCAAAAGCTGTATTGAGATGTGATTAACAAGTTGAATAAATTAGAATTTTGATGAATTGAACAATTTAAGAACTTGATTGGATTAATAGATCAAGCATAATACCTCATTCAAATTCAACCACTCATACAAATTTTCTTCCAAATGCAAGAGTTCGTGTGCCCCCTAGTAAATAATAGATGATTATTAGAATTCAAGGATGAAAATGGATATTTTTCAATTAATTAGATAACTCCTTAAACATTGACCAAATAAAAGAAAAATTGGAAATCGAGAGCAGTTTTTGATCAAATATAATTATGTTTTATTGAAAAACGACATCATTTTACAATAACAATTTGGTAATTGGACAGCTTAAAACACAAATTCCCACCTCTGGGATGGAAAAGCCAATTCAATAGAGAATATGGAGAGTTTGTTTATAGATACATCCAATAGAAAATTATAACAAGGTAAACTTTGCATAAGGATTTCCTATGACATCTAGACAAAGAAACATAACATAGCTATGTACTCAGAAGTTCCTTTTACAGAGTGAGGCTGTGGTCATTCAATGGATTGGCACAAAGAATGCTGAATTTTTGCTCCTTCCTAGTTATGCATTCTTGTTGGTGTGTGTTTTGAATACCCATCGAACACAGAATAAAATGCCCAAGGACACTCTATCCTCTCTTGAAAAGTGATTGCAAATACTTAAGAAGATGGTGCAATAACTCCAATGTTTCTTTTAGTCAGGTCATGACATGTGGATAAGGCCAGTGGGCGTTGTGATTTGCTGGTAATCACAAGGGGACTTACGTTAGATTTGTTTGCAAATTGAGGACTTAGACAGTTTTATCATTGAAGGTTCTTTTCATCGGGTATTTTAGATTTTCCAAAAAAAAAATGCAAAAAGGCAAGGGTTTAGAAGTCTAAGTTACTCCTAAGAAATCAAGAGACGACAGTGATTAGATGAAATGGGATAACCGCACTTTGTTTCGCCTCCTTCGGACAACTACGCAAAGCAGGTGCAATCTTCAATAGGGGTGATAATGTTTTTCATAGTTGAATTAGTACTTATCCAAACTGAAGTTAAGCATCCACAATTTTAATAGCTCAGGCTAACTTTGCACATTGAATACAAATCATCTATTCAACAAAAGTATGAGCTTAATTTCATCCACCACTGCTATCAAATCTATCATACACTTAACAAACATTCAAATGAAAATGCTAATTTAACTCTATCCTAAATGTTGAAGGAGAAGATGTAGACCTTGCACACTATTTGAAAACAAAACTGGTTCTAAACAAATCATGTATTAGAGCTTTTATTAACATAAATAGTCTTATCGCAACAATCTCATACTACTTACTTCACAAATTGAAAATGAGAGTATGCAAGTTTATATAGAGTTCCCAAAAATGAATAAATGGCTCAGATTAAAAATGAGCCGACGGCCAAGATTAAAACAAATAAACCCTAATTAGGGTTTCCCAAAATAACATTAGAGAACTAAGAGTTGACAAGGTGAGTTGGCGCCTGGACCTATTTTCAAGGAATTTCATCCCTATCCTCCCGCATTGTCGTGTGTTCAATGAATCTAAACACGATTAAGGCAACTTCTTCCATGGTGACTTGTGGAAGCATTCCAATCCTGAACTCCAATCCGTCCATACTCTCAGCGCATCTAACAAAGATGTCCTCCCATTCTGGCTCAGTCCTCACAAAAGATTCCCGGATGTCTAGGAAGTTCGCCATTTTGGCCCAATTCTACTTCAAGATAGGCCCAGTGATGGAAAAGAATTCTTCTCACACCCTCTTCTTCAAAGCCTCCAGTTGCAAGTCGTTCTCCCGAATAACCTCTTTGTCCAGGATGTCGGCCACCATATTGAGGATCTAGGTCTGGACTTCTCTAATCTGCTCTTCTACCTTAAGCCCATCAACCTTTACTCTTTCCAGAACCTCCCCTCATGCTGTTAAAGCCCAATACCAGGTGTGGAAATCGTAAGCTACTCCTACTGCAATGACGCCTCCATCTATCAGCTCTTTCTTTGGAATCCCTTTCAAAATCCTAAGGCAAGGGATTATCCTTTCCTGTACATCTGGAAGGCCATCCCACATTTCTGCCAAGGCTATCAGTCTAGAGAGTGAAGAAGTGGCCTAACCATAGGAAAAGGTCAACTTCTCTACGAACGCATTGGCTTCTGTGCCTTTGACCGCTATCCACTCTTTAGCCTCCCTAGTCGTGATCTTGTCTTCTATATCCTTCGCCGCCTCTTGTGAATAGTTTTGGGAGAAGGGGAGCCGCCTTGTTATCTTGATCAAGTGGCTTGTTCAGATGTCGGATGTACTCTCTCAAGTGATCAATCTCCTGCTGGCACTCCTTACTCTTTGCTACCTCCTTCGCCAACCTCGACTTGATAGTGGACACTGAATTGTCCAAATCTTCAACTTCCTGGCCCTTTGTAGCTGGACCCAAGTCGATGGTAGTGATAGCGTACTCATGTGGGGCTATGTCTTCTTGTGGCTTGTCTATTGTCGACATTGCAATTTGCACAGTTCGATTGCCGTCCTCATCCCTCTGTATGCTTGAGAACTTCTTGGCTGACTTCCTGACTGAAGTTTTTGTAAGTTAGGCCAAGAAGTTTGTCGTATCATCTTCTTCCTACTCTTCCACTGGCACCTGTATTTTCATCCTTTCCTTCAGCCAGACCGGGATCATGAGTTGTTCCACGCCATCTTCTTCTGGCATACCTTCAACGGTAGCTAGGATCTCCTCGATGTTTCTAGATGCGGCCGAGCGTGAAGACTCTACCCTTGTTTGCTTGTAAGCCGGCTCCTTGCCTACAACTATCTCCTTCCTTTTCCTTGAAGTAGTGGCCTCTATCATGTCCACAACCCTGAGATGCCTCTGCATTAGAAGAGTATGATTCCATCTCGCTCAGCATATCATAAGTCAACGTCACCTTCATCCGCCTTAGTTCCTGGATCTGCTGGTCAACCCACCATTGTGTGTACTTGACGACTGGTCTCATCAGCGTGTTCAAGACGACATGTTCAGGTTCTGACCATCTGACCGCAGACAATGGCAAGCTCTTGTCAAAGTATAGCTGCACTTGCTTTCCATCTTCCTCCAACTGATCAGGCACTCGACAAAGCTCAGTCGTCCTAATCTAGCTAACAGGCAGCCTAGACCACATTCTCCATTTGACTTTGAACTCATCTGTAGCGTCTGCCCAGAAGTCTTCTAATTCGACCCTATGCTTATATCTTCTCCCATTCACCGTCTTAATGTGATGATGTGGGTCGAAGTGGTCCCTAGACGAATAAGTGGCAAAGGGGTAATGCTGTATTTCAAGCCTGGCGCTCTCAGCTGCCTGTGCCAACGAGCATGTCTCCAGCATGTTCCCTATAAAGAAGGGAAAGGTGACTGCCGCCTTCTACTTCGTCCTCTGGAAGTTTTGGTATTCCTCCAACTGTCGCAGCACTTCGAGCAGGATCATCTTGTTTGTAGGAAAGATAGTCAATTGGTACAAATTCTCAGTGAATCTCTGGATTCTGATATATGTATACCTCGGATACTAGATGAACCAAGATCCGTATTTGCCTACTAGACTTTTGGCCTCATGAGTTAGCCGTTGGTGTGTCCTTCCCTGAAGTATCCTCGTTATGTACATGAGGAAGGCATCGTGTGCTCGGTTAAAGTGGGACTTCTCACTCAACTGCAGTTGTGGATAGCAGTCGTAAGACTTCAACTCATTTTTGCCATGCTAACTATGCCTTTGCAGATCAAGCCTGCATAGCTATACGTCCTAGCCAACATATAGATGACGTAGGAACTCATATAGAAATTCTTGGTCTTGTCCAGGTTAACCAACTGCTCATGGAGACTGTTGCTTATCATGCATGACTAGTTGAACATTTTGACCCTTTATGTGATATCCTCAATAAAATAATACATCCAAGTCTCGAAGGGTGCTCCCAAAGGGTTGCCAACTATCCTGTTCAGTAGGACAATAATATCCCCGTAATCTTCCTTGAAGTCTGTGTGCAACAGCTTCTTCGACATCTTTTTGGCTGACGCTCTCAGTTTGTCCAGCCATGAATTATTAATGTTGGTGGCACAGAGGTCAAGCTTTTCATCGTACAGTCTCTTTGCATCCTCCTTGGGTTTGTAGACGGTCTTGGGATATGTGGGAATGCCAAAAGCCTCCTGTATGGCCAACTCCCCTAGATGAGTCAGTATTCTCCCATCGAGTGCAACAATATGCCTTTCTTCAGCATCATAGTGGAAGGCGCATTCTACCATCAGCTCAGCACACTCAATCACAGGCGGGAATCAGACAGCTTGAACAATCCTGTTTCTCATCATTCTTCTGGCGATACGTGTCGGCAGGAATCCATCGTGCCTGTACATCCTTTGTTTGAATTCTTTGAGATTGATATGCCCAAGGTTGGTGTCCGTAATATTCCTCCATTTTGACTTTATCTTAGACTCCGGCTGTGACCCCTTGTTGGCGAACTTCATGATCGCTTGTCTGGACAGCTCTCCCTGGTTGGTCATCCACCTAAAAGTATAAAATACTTAACATTAATATGAGACCTTTAAAAATTAATTTATCCCAAGATGTTTATTTGATAAAATCATACTTCCAGCTTGTTCAAAGTAAAATTTATGTGAAAAAGCAAGCTGAAAGTAAAATAAATTCGCCAAGCATTGAATAAATCTCGCGTCGGAATGAATGTAGAAGTTAGAACAGAGTAGGAAAGTGTTGCCAATGAATTTCCAAACCTATGAGATCGTCCTCTAGCTGCAAATGAAATAAAATTTCTGAAAATGTGATCACAGAAGTGCGACTTTCAGCAAAGAAATAATTTATTTCTTTCTAAAAAACACGTCCTTGCATAAAATTACTTCTTCCAATGAAGAATAATAACACTAGCCTCAGTATTTTCCTCTCCAAAAGTTACCTCTTGCAGATTTGAGAGAACAAATTTCTTCTCAGTCGAATTTGTGAAGAATGAGATGCTGAAAGTCATTTTATGGCTGAGAAGTGCGATTTTCTATGGCAACTGCTTTCTTTTCTCATAGTTCTCTCAATTTTTAGAAACGTTTTTTTTCCTTAATTGGCAAGTTTCTAATTCTTTTTAGAATCGTTGAGGCAAGTTTCCAATTTTTACCATGGCGCCATCTCTATCTAAGATCTTCAGATTTCTTTTAAAATTTGCCTAAGTATTGGAAAAATATCGAAAGATATTAAATTAATTATTAAAATTAATTTTCCAACATGTTTAATCTCGAATCATGGCAAATTTAACTTTACCTAAGGCGAAATGATTTAATTTTTCAAGTAATCTCCAGATTTTGAATATTTTAAATAAAATTCCCTAAGTGTTGGGAAATAATTAAAAAATATTAAATTATCAGAATTTCAACCCATTTAAAATTGATACATGGCCAAATTTGTTTGTCCGTGGCCAAATATTTTATTTTCCAATTGTCCCCCTAGCCAAAATGTTCTTAATAACTCGTCTGCCAATTTTTAACTCTTTGGGCGGACTTCTGGCTTCTCTGGATGTTTATATTTAGCCAAACAATTCACTTTCTCTCTCCTTCTGGGTTGGGCGGACTTGGAGATTTCTCTGCCACTTTTCCATTTGTTATTCATGCCTTAGGAATTTATTCAAGCTGAGAGGGATGGTCTTCGTGTTTGCCTTGACTTACACTCTTCCTTCCTTGCCAAAGAATTTCATTCCGTTACGCCGAGCAGTGATTTTCGTGCTCGTATAACCTCTTCTCTCTCTAGGCATTTCTCCATTTTTCCATGCCTTCGAATTTTTTTTGATTTCCTAAGTTGGGTGAATTTCTTCACACTTCCTTGCCAATGGCGTATTTTATCCCTGCCTTGTCTAGGGGAGGACTTGGCACTTGTTCATTCCACTTACCCTTTTCTCTTTGGCGGACTTGGGCTTCTTCCTTGCCATGGGCGCACTTTGGTCTTGCTTTGTCCAAGGGCGGACTTGGAGAGTCTCCTTGCCATGGCGAACTTTACCTCTTCTTCTTCGTAGGGCGGACTTCACCCCTTGTCTTTCTACTCACTTGGTTTGGGCGGACTTTGGAGGCTGGCTTCCATTGATTTTTGGGGTGGACTTTGACCTTTCCTCTTCCAAGGGTGGACTTGGAGCTTCCTTGTGCCTAGGGCGGACTTGGCCTATTCTCTCGCCATCCATCTATCCTTCCAAGGGTGGACTTGACCCTTCTCCTTGCCATCCTCTTCTAGGGAGGACTTCACCCCTTCCCTTGCCATGGCGGACTTGGAGACCTCTTGTGCCATGGCGGACTTCAGCTGTGGCTCGCCATTGCCTGCCCATTGCCTGCCCATTGCCTGCCTTTGGCATGCCAAAGTCAAGGACGGACTTCATGCTTGGCTTGCCATTCCTTCTCATGGGTGCACTTTACCAGACTTAGCCATTTTGCAACCCTTTCAGCATTTACCTAGATCTTCATGCTGACTTCTGCAAGCGTAATGACTTCATGCTCACTGGGATCCCAAAATAGAAACTTTCCAAAAATAGAAACTTTCTAAAAATAGAAAAAGCAAAAAGCATCCCTAAAAAATGGGAACTCCAGAATGGCCCAAAAATGCCAAAAATGCCAAAAATCAAAAAAAGATAAAAGCAAAAAAGCAGAATCCCTAAAAAATAGGAAGTGTCAGAAATGACCAAAAGCACAGGCGATCCTCGTCTTCCGGACCTTCCAAGCCCTTCCATGACGTTTAGGCACACAAACGGATTCAAACTCTTAACTTGGCCGGACTGACTCTCAAAAACTTACTCAATTCAGAACTCTAAATTGGCAATGCAGAGGGCGAAACCAAAACTTGGGGGTCCCCATTTGCAATGGGGCGATGTGTGAAATAGGTCACAACATTTGGCGACTCCACGTTGGGAATGTTCTTGAACATTCCAAAGACAATACCCATTTCAAAACCCAACGTCTTAAATTAGGTCCAACAAACTCATCCCTTGGCTAAGAAAAGTACTAAAAGGAAAAGGGAATCCTAAACTATATCAAGATTTTTCATCCGTTAGCTACGAGTGTGTGCATTGGTGTTCTTTTCCTTCTCATAAGAACACTAAGTCTCTTTGGTTCCATCATGGCTTTCATTATAACCGGTCTTAACTCCAAAAGCATCCTTGGATAGAGCCTCAGTACCAGCGAACGTCCATAGCCCCGGCGAGGTTATCTGCTATAATCTCACGGAGATTGCTCTACTTCCGGC
This sequence comes from Sequoiadendron giganteum, assembly GCA_007115665.2. NCBI lineage: Eukaryota > Viridiplantae > Streptophyta > Pinopsida > Cupressales > Cupressaceae > Sequoiadendron > Sequoiadendron giganteum. Next base: position 325,227,920 of record CM021103.1, read on the forward strand.
GATTTATTTTTGTGTTTATTCATTGCACGCCTGTAGAGATGTCCGCACACCCGTAACCAAATGTTTTGACTTTTTCTCATTTTCTTTTCACTTATTTTGATATTCTTTTTCTCTCTCAAGTTTTGTACACTTTGGCTTGAAAGCAGTGAAGCTTACGTGGGCTTGAGCATTATAGTGGTGCTGAAGTAAGACTTTGATTATTTCCTTTTGTTTAAACCATGATTTCTTCTTAGAGACGATCGTGACTCAGAGAACTTATCATATGTGTTAGATGTAGTAACTGCCAAATTCAAAATCAAGATATAATAGATGATTCCCCATTCAGTTAAGTACTAACCTTAACCTCAGGATATTTTTAGAGACAACTAATCTTGGGACTTGAAGGCTTTCCACAAATATTTGTTCAAGGAATACTCATAGCATAACCGAGTGAGGTCAATGCAGTGTGTGCATGTAAGCAACACCACCTTTTCGCAAAATGGTAGCCCCTCTTATTCAAAGTAAACTAAACTACGAAAACAAAGCAAAGAAAGCGAAAACACCTAAACTAACCAAAGCCAAAGCAGGAAAACAAACCAAACTCAAAAAGAAACTAAACTAACTATATATAGGTAGTCCCACTTAAGGAATTCAAGGTCGGAAATAATGTTTCAAGAACTGCCCGTTGACTGGCAACGAAATATCCTCTCCTGTTAAAGTCTTCAACCTGAATGCGTTTTGCCCCAAAATTTCAGCAACTTGGTATGGTCCTTTCCATAAATTATCAAACTTCTCAGTACTAAGGGGGGGTGTTAGAAATTTAGTACTAGACATATATAATTAAATAAATAAATTAACATACTAATGTTAATTTAATAAATAAATCTAGTTTTGGTAGTTACTTTCCCGTAAATAATTTTAAATGGGAATAATGGCCTTTTAAAGACAATTCAATGTAATTGTTTTTTAGATGTAATGTGAATAACAGAAATTTGATTCAAGAGTAATATTGTAATAAATCTAGTTTTGGTAGTTACTTTCCCGTAAATAGTTTTACACGGGAATAATGGCCTTTTAAAGGCAACTCAATGTAATTGTTTTTTCAGTGTAATGTGAATGACAGAAATTTGATTTGAGAGTAATCTCGATTTTCCTCTCATTTCAATACATACCCAAAGTGTACCCAACTCTCCCCAAAAAATCCACCATACCAATATATCATACCCATGTACCCGTACTCATACCCATACTTGATTCGGCAACTTAAGATGAATCTAAATATAGTGGAAACAATAACTCAAGTTTTACTTAACAAAGAACTTTAGTAACTTGAGGAAAAGCAAGCTACACACTAGCAAATCATCAAAGAAAACTGTATGGTCTACATGTATTGAAAGTCAATACTCTAGTCAAAATTTGAAAAATTATAAATATATGTTATGGAATATGAATTGATTCATTATAACTTAAGTTACAAGTATGTATTGATCAAAGCTAAATTGAATGAAATGTAATATCAACTTATCACATACCTTCGTTATAATGTACAAAGCCAAATATTAAGAACAAAGGCAGAATAGAAATGAAGAAAGTTGAAGAATAAATGAAGAGAAATACACATACATTTTCCAAATCATAGTCAATGATGAGAACCTTCTTAAATTTACCATCTGCTGCCCACTTTATCCAAGCATATTTTCCTACAATACTCTGATTGTAACATTTTGAATTTTCACCTTCATCCTCCTAAAATGAAATATCAAGATTAGAGTGCTATAAAAAAATGTAAAAAGGAACATTTAAATAAATGGGAATTTTACCATTATATATTATCCCTACAAGAAACATAGAAGAGATAGAAACCAAAAATGCTGAAATAAAATTAAAATGTTAACTGAAAATACTCTTTATCTAGATTAAAGTATTGAAACAATCCCAGCAGCTTTAACTTATTACCAAAAACAAGATAAACAATAAATGTTACACATGCATCAAAAAGACATGGTGAGAATATTACATCCATACTCATTCCAAAAATAAAACATGGATAGAAACCAAAAATAAGACATGGATAGAAACCAAAAATGCTGAAATAAAATTAAAATGTTAACTGAAAATACTCTTTATCTAGATTAAAGTATTGAAACAATCCCAGCAGCTTTAACTTATTACCAAAAACAAGATAAACAATAAATGTTACACATGCATCAAAAAGACATGGTGAGAATATTACATCCATACTCATTCCAAAAATAAAACATGGATAGAAACCAAAAATAAGACATGGATAGAAACCAAAAATGCTGAAATAAAATTAAAATGTTAACTGAAAATACTCTTTATCTAGATTAAAGTATTGAAACAATCCCAGCAGCTTTAACTTATTACCAAAAACAAGATAAACAATAAATGTTACACATGCATCAAAAAGACATGGTGAGAATATTACATCCATACTCATTCCATAATCATCTCCATCAACTTCTGCCCTTTTATAAGCTTCTACTTCTACCTGTCTAATCACATTTCATATCAACTGATTAAAACGCATCCATGAAATGTCTCATGAAAAAAATAAGTCACCAGATTGAAATGTAGTTTACTTTCAGGTAGTAAATAACTTTTTAAATGTATGAAGATAAAACATTACAGCTTGTTGGAATGAGCAATTCATAGAACATAAACAGGGTTGAGAGAATGCTATGAGACTTGTTAGATGTCTTAAAGGAAGAATTGCATATGTCTAGACTAAAATACAAAACTTTAGAGAAATGGCACATTCCACAGATTGTACGGGTTTTGATCTGCAGATTGTTAATATCTATAAACATCAGAGTTTAGTAAGCAGAACCTGTCCTAGAAATAAACAATTTTCACTAATATGGTAACAAAAGTAAAAGAAAATAGCAGCAACAGGAACAACCTGAAATGATTTTCAAGCTCTTGCACAATTTTATAATGCTCCTCTTGAGGAATATCAAGTGCCTTTTTGATTTCCTCTATCGCTAACTCAACCCCCTGAGAACACATTAAAAAAAATGAAAAATTGGTGTGAATCACATTGTAGTTAACAGGTCAAAAAATAATAAAATCATCCCATAATCCCTAACTTTTATCCAGCCCATTTAAGTATGTACCCAGACTAATATATATAAATAAAAGTTAATATACATTCAAATTAGCGCACAAATGCATTTCAGTATATATTCCACTACTATAGATTGTTAATTTCCCCACCTCAATCTATACTCACTAATCTCTTTGTTAGATTTTGCAAAAGAAAGAACAATCATATACAATGCAATACAGTAGAACATTGATAACTGGATGAGATGCTGAATTATATATAGTATATACTATTTTTTAGATTTTGCATCAAAGAATTAAAAATCATATACAATGTAATCTATACTCATCAAAGAATGTAATCTAGTAGAACATTATAACAACTGGATGATTTGCCAAATTATATAGATAGATAGATGCACAAGATGCTGACTTGGAATCAGCTCCCTTTATATTAAAAAATTATATAAAATTAACATTGCCTTGCCCTACATCCTAAACAGTGCAGCCCTTATACTAGGTGCTTCAATACTAGGGCACTAAGGTCCACATAAGATCTAAGGAATGCAAGCTTCCATTACAAATTCTTTTCTTTGAGAAAAAAGGAAAAAAATCCATTCAACATTCCTTGCTACCAGTGGAAGAGTTGTAGCCACCATGGGTGGGAATGCTGAGTGCGAGATAGCTTAGGCCCCGAGCTATTTGCTTCAATCATTTACATCCTAGCATAGGAAGGATATGGTTGCTCAACTTACATAAAGCATCAAGACAACCCACCATGAACCCTTCTCGTAAGATTTAATCTAATTTCATTATTCCTTTTGATGACACCATTTCATCAACTACAAATACTCCTTTAATTTCATCTTGACTAGCTTGAAGACCTTATTCTTCCACAACTGAAATTGCTTGTAACCTTTATTTTTTGTGCACATAAGTTTTTTCCAATACTTTGACTATGTCGGTATCTTGAATCATATCCGTGGAAGTGGAAAGAAAGGTCACAATGATCTCACTATAAATAATTCATTCTCTACTTGCTCCATAATTTCATATCCTATTACTACCTGTTGTGACCTTTTCACACATCACCCCATTCAAATGGGGACCCCCTATTTTTGCTCCATTTTGGTCTTTTGGCTTTTGTTTTGTGTCTCTCTCCCTCCCTAATCTTTTTGTCCTTTCGGGGATGTCTTATTCTTTGACCTAATTTGGAATTTTGGTTGTCTATGAAATTAGGGTTTTCATTCTTCAGGCCAGTTTGAAGTTAAATTGAGTGGGCTAATTGACGTCTGAGCTTATCATTGCCGTCAGAAGGCTTCCAGCGGATTCCCACTAAATTTTCATCATGTTCTGACGACTTACTATTTTTAGTTAGTGTTCAAACTACGAGCTTTTCATCGGGATTTTGGAATTTTGATTGCTTCAACACATTCAAGGTACTTTTAGATGCTCGTATGCAAAATTTGAGCAGAATTGGACAACTTGCTATTTTTAGCAGTTCCGACTTCAGGAGCCATTTTCAGGGTTCACACATGTGCTTTTCAAGTGCATGTCTGGAGATTACTTCTGGATTTTTCAAAACCTTCTCGATGATATAACATGCAAACTGAGATGAGGACTTTCTCATGACCATGGAGGTGTTCAAGTCGATCTTCCCTTGCTACATCGAGTTTTGAATGCACAGTTGTCTCCAGGAATTTTATCTAACTTTGCAGCAAGAGATAGATGCAGAATTCACGGTACCACTTGGCACAATGAATTAAATTGTATGACATTCTTGTCAAGGGTGCATTCGGCTTTGCAACGAGAAATTTTCTTTTGAGATATTTTCAAACCAATAGTGCCAGAAGGTCCAAGCCTTGGTGAAATCTTCGAGAGATACAAAGAAAGAAGCAAGAAGCAATTGAGCATTGAAAAGGTGCCTGTGGAATGCATCCTGTTGACTGGATGGTGTAGAATTCACAATGAGAGGCATTCAGAATCCACTTGTCAATTATGCAAAGAGGCCATTAGCCAAGTGCAACATCAATTAGGATGGTTGGAACATCCAAGTATATGCAATGCAAAGTTTTCAGAGGAGTGCAAAGAAGCACACATTCAACCATCATACCTTGCACCAGAGGAGGAATGCCTAGAAGATAAAATGAGGAAGATGCGCCTCATAGTTGTGATGGATGAAACTTATCCGGAGAAGCATAGAACCACATCATCTGACAATCAAGGGAGCGAGTTTCAAGAAGGTAGCATGATTGAGCCAAAAGAAATTGCAGTTGAAAGTGAAGTTCTGAACATTGCACCAAAGGAAGAAGGCGTTGAAATGAAGGAAACAATAGAAGACGTTCAAGAGAATGAAGAAATTGTGGGCAATGATCAAGGTTCGTAAAACTGTCACGAGGACCTATCACTTGATGCTTCATCAATCCAAGAAAAGGAGGAGATCCTTGCCGAGCATTCATCCACACCACAAAGTGAAGATCCAAATGAAGAGCTGCAAACCGTTCTAAGAAAAGAAATTTCAAGTACCCTTGGAGAAAATGATCGAAAAGATGGGCAAGTTGGTGAGCAGGTTGTGACATTAAAAGAAGTGTATGAAGAACTATCATCATATTTCAAATGTCCCGCCTCCCACCCACAAATAGAACAATTCGAAGGGGCGCTACCCTTTATATTTGAAAACCGGCCTATTAAGGAGGACAAGCTTACAGATGTGCACAAGGATGATTGGTGTATTCAACATGAGGATACGGAGGAGTTGTTCTCGGGTTTCAAGGATGAGTCAGAATTCCATGGGCAGGATGTTAGTGCAAGCGAAGTATTGTACCACCAACTGCGGCCTCCTGAAGATGAATGGATAAAAGAAGAATGCCAACTTGAAGGAAAAGTACCACCTGATGAACAATTCGAAGGGGCATTGAGTTCACTCCCAAGAAGGTCTGAAGATGAATCTTCAAGTAAAATTTTGCATGTCATAGATGCAAATGGAACCACACATCACCAATGGCAACCTCCAGAGGGTGTTTGGAATCTCTCCCCACGCGGTAGGACGATGCACAATGATCAAGAGTCTCCAATCAAGCACGAGGAACACCAGGTTGTCTCTTCCCTTGCTCTTGATTTTGAAGGTTATGAATTTGATTATGGAGGTCTAGGAAAAACAACTTGCTTGTGGATTAATCATGGTCTAGATGAGTTGCCTCAATTGCTAATCTTTCTTGAAGTTTTTCTTGAGTTTGAGATTTGTATGGCGAAAGATTACTTTTCTGAGTTCAAAAATAAGTTTGCTAGGCTCCGCACTATCACAACTACTATGTTGCCACTGTTAGAGTAATAAGTTATTCCACTTAATTAATTATATCATACTGGTTAATTAATTAAGTCACTTATTCCTTTAGTACTTAAGCTAAACTTAGGCACATTAATAATTGATTAATTATTAAGTGTGCACACTAGGGTTTCATTTAGGGTTTCCCTTTTAGGGTTTCTTGATCTCCTTCATAAGGATTGATATTTTTGTAATAATTGATTCTCAATAATGCATTTTTACTTTGAGGTTTACAGAACATCTTCTTTGGTTTTGCATGTCTTTTGCATCTGACAGGTGATTGCATGCAGGTGATCTTGGTTTCTAACATGGTATCAGAGTTCCAAACTTGCAGCTGCCTGTTTGTGATCTGAAGATATGGCCTTTCAGTGAGTTTCAAGTGCAAGGGTTTCCACGGGCATCTTTTTTGCAAGATCTGGGGGTAGCCGATTTTTTGGGACACTTTGGGCTCAAACGAACATCGCCATCGCGTTCGCAGCGCCCCAAAACCCTAAGATCGCCCTTCTTTTCATTGATTTTGGTGAAGTTGGTTCGGAAGGCAAAAAAAAATTGCCAAAGAGGCCGTACGGCCTCCCCAGCATGCACTCTGGGGCGAAAAGAAAACCAAAAAAATTGAAAAACGCTTTTAAAAAAAGCATCGCCAAAAGGAAAGGGGTCCACCGCCGTGCAGCCACTAGGCGGCCACCGCCACTAGTGGCTCCCCTATTCCGTTGCCACTCTCCTGTGCTCAGCCCCTGCAGGCTTTGAAGACTCCGGCCAGGGTTTTATTGAGAACCAGGAGCACCGCCACACCCAGGGTTCGGCCCCCAGAGCCTAGCACGAGGTCCTATGGACGATCAGCCGCTACACGCTAGGCCCCACCGGCCATCTCCAGCCCCACCGGCCATATAGCGACCAAAGGCTGAAACTTTTTTTGCAGGGGGCCGAATTTTTGCGGCGATGGCCAAATGGCCGTCAAATTTTTTGTAGTGAAATGCTGACATCATCGGCCATACGGCCCCTCCTTGCCCCTCCTAACCCTAGTTTGCCCTAAAGGAGCAGTTTTTTTCTTTTTGGCATAACTTGGGCATACGGTATTGAAATCGGGCAAATGAGATATCACCGGAAAGCTGATTCCGAGCACATTCCTGTGGTGCAGTTTCTTTTACAGTATTTTTCTGTTTTACTGCATTTATTTCTGTTTGAATTTAGATGTTTATTTTATGGTTCCGAGTACATAACTTTTTGCCACGATCTCCGATTTTCGCTATCTTTGCAGCGTTGGGAAGGTATTGAGGAGCTCTATGTTGCTTGTGGATTAATCATGGTCTAGATGAGTTGCCTCAATTGCTAATCTTTCCTGAATTTTTTCTCGAGTTTGAGATTTGTATGGCGAAAGATTACTTTTTTGAGTTCAAAGACAAGTTTGTTAGGCTCCGCACTATCACTACTACTATGTTGCCCACTAAATGTCCTAAGAAATCATGCAAGGAGTTGCATATTGTTTTTGCCCTCTGAGTCTTGTCCATTCAAAATTTTGTCCTGTTAGAGTAGGTTTTCCTTTCCATTTTTGCTTGGCTTGGTTCGCTTTGCTTTCCTTAGTTTAGTTGAGAATAAAGGGGATCCCATTTGTGAAGGGGGTGTTGTGTCATTCAGGAAGCGCTTTAGAATCCGAGGTTGTTCTTTTGAGTTTTATCATCTAGTTAGGATTTGTACTTGACTCGGAAGGGAATCATCTATTGTGTCTTGACACCAAGGCTCTCAATTACTATATTTTACACACATAATTGATTGCTCTAAGTCATTGAGGTTTCATGGGAAAAGTTGTGTCAGGTGAAAAATCTTAAATCCTACTTAATCACCCCTGTAATACTCAAACCCAAATGAGCTTCACTACTTATGAGCCAATTGTGAATACACAAAAAGATAAAATGTGCTAAAAGAAAATATCTGAAAAGGAGCAATGAAAGAAATATCAAAGTATTTGGCTTTGGGAATTTGCGAATAACTCCATCGGGGCTATGGACGCTTGGTTGGCAATGGAGCAATATTCGTGGGAATTACAAGATGCTTTTGAAAAGTTAGGATCATTATGTAGCTTGTCACAATAGATTCTAGGAACTTCAATGGTCTTTTGGGATGGAATAAACGCATATGCACGCACTTGTAATCAAAAGATGAGGTACCTTGATCCAATTTAGGATTCCTCTTACAAGATGCTTTTGAAAAGTTAGGATCATTATGTAGCTTGTCACAATAGATTCTAGGAACTTCAATGGTCTTTTGGGATGGAATAAACGCATATGCACGCACTTGTAATCAAAAGATGAGGTACCTTGATCCAATTTAGGATTCCTCTTCCCTTTTAAGTGTGTCCCCTAGCGAGTTGATAGGTTAGAAAGAATTATCCAAAGGTTATGAGCATGAAATGGTTTTAGTCTTTGAAATGTTCAGGAACATTTATTCGAGGTGGCGCTAATGTTGTGACCTTTTCACACATCACCCCATTCAAATGGGGACCCCCTATTTTTGCTCCATTTTGGTCTTTTGGCTTTTGTTTTGTGTGTCTCTCTCTCCCTAATCTTTTTGTCCTTTCGGGGATGTCTTATTCTTTGACCTAATTTGGATTTTGGTTGTTTGTGAAATTAGGGTTTTCATTCTTCAGGCCAGTTTGAAGTTAAATTGAGTTGGCTAATTGACGTTTGAGCTTATCATTGTTGTCAGAAGGCTTCCAACGAATTTCCACTGAATTTTCATCATGTTCTAACGACTTACTATTTTTAGTAAGTGTTCAATCTGGGAGCTTTTCATCGGGATTTTGGAATTTTGATTGCTTCAGCACATTCAGGGTACTTTCAAATGCTCGTATGCAAAATTTGAGCAGAATTGGACAACTTGCTATTTTTAGCAGTTCCAGCTTCAGGAGTCATTTTCAGGGTTCACGCATGTGCTTTTCAAGTGCATGTCTAGAGATTACTTCTGGGTTTTTCAAAATCTTCTCAATGATATAACATGCAAATTGAGATGAGAACTTTCAACATTTCAGCCTTCAGAGGCTATTTTAAGGGTTTGCATGCAGAGTTTTTTAGTGCATGTCGAGATATTCCTCATGGGTTTTTCAAGAGCTTCGCAACGATATGACATGCAAGCAAAGTTGATCATTTTTCAGGGACTTACTATTTTTAGCTAGTGCACGCATGCAGACCAGTTTACTGGGTTTTTCTAGGTTTTTTGAGATCCCTCGGGCAATGTGACATGCAAACTCATCCGACAGTTGATTGGTCACTTTTTCATACAGTTACTATAAATAGCAGGTTCGCCCCAAAAGCCACCCGACACTTCAGTTCAGCAAGCAAAGCAACATGCGACATAAATCAAGTCAAACGGAGACCGTTCAGGACACATGCAAGTCAGATTAGGGTTTCCTACTTCAGTGCCTAAAAAGTGGGGTAAAAAGCCAAAATTTTGAAAATTGAAGATATCCCATCATGATCAGCATCCTTCTGGCAATCCACTGGTAAAATTTGGGCGCAATCTGAGAACTTACTATTTATAGTAAGTCGTCTCCAAAACACGGCTATAAATAGCAGGTCAGCACGAGAGGCAAGTGTGAATAGGTTTGCCAAGCGATGAGGACCACGTGGTGAAAAATTTAAGTCAAATGGAGCTACAGAAGACAAGCAATTCTAGGGTTTGCTAAAAATGGTAGGATGGCTAAAAATAGCAGATGAGCTTGAGCAACAGGTATAAACAGGGTAGCAAGGCCGCAGGAAACATATTACGCCAACTCCAGATTCAAAACAGATAAAAAGCCGCAGAAAGTCATACATCTCCAAAATTTACTAAAAATAGAGTGGCAAGAGGTAGCTGAGAACGTTGGAATTTCTAAACCCACGAATGGAAACTGGCAGGAGGAAGTGTGAAATACGCCCTCAAGCTTGAGAAAATTCCTCCACCACATGCAAAATGTTCCCAAGCTTGAACAAATTCCCTCACCCTACCTCAAATGCGCCCTTGGTAGAAGACATGGCATAAGAAAATCCCAAGGCATAAAAATTCCTCCTCCCACCTCTATATGCGCCCAAGGCATGGAAGAATTCCTTCATCACATGGGAAATGTGCCCAAGGCAGATGCAAATTCCTCCTCCACCTCTCAAATGCGCCCCCAAGGTGAGGAAGTTTGAAAAAATTTCTAAGTGTTGGCAAAATTCCTCCTCCATACCTCAAATGTGCCCAAGTCATGGAGTAAGCAAGGAGTTGATGAAAATGTTTCTAAGTATTGAAAACTCCCTCACACACCCTCAGATGCACCCACTACAAGTGAATTCCTCCTCCACATGCTCAATGCGCCCAAAGGTTCCTCCACTACATGTCAAATGTGCCCAACATGAAGAGGTCACTTGAGAAAATTTTCTAAGGCATCAAAATGGAAGCAGCATGTGGGAAATGCGCCCAAGTCTAGGAGAAGAATGAAAAATATCTAAAATGTTGAATTTCCTCCAGTAGATGCTAAATGCGCCCAAGGCTGCAAGGAGAGTGAAAGGTAAATATCTAAGGCATTGAAAGTAGAAGCTAGAAGCCTCAAATGCACCCACAAGGAATGAAGGTGAGAAAAGTTTCTAAGGTGTGGGAATTCCTTCCTACCCCCCCAAAATGCGCCATCACTTGGAAGTAAAACACTTCAAATGTGCCCAAGTTGATAATGGTTCCTTCACCACTAGTAAAATGTGCCCGAGATATAGGCAAGGAAGGCGTGGTATTTAAATTTTTTTCTAAGTGTGGAGGATTTCCTCCACATACTCCCACATGCGCTCAAGGCAAGAGGCCTAGTGAAATGCACTCAAGGTGTAATGAAATTCCTCCTTACTATGTGATATGCGCCCAAGGTGTGGGCAAGGTTGTAAAGAGTTTCTAAGGCACAAACAAGTCCTCCTCACAGGGTGAAATCCGCCCTCAAAGCAAAGGGTGGAGAATATTGAAAAGCTTCTAAGTGTTGGCGAATTTCCTTCTCCACCCCCTAAATGCGCCCTTAGGTGGAAGTTGACCCATGAAAATGTGCCCTTGTTTGTAAGGGAAGTGAAAGAAGTCTAGGCATGGAAATGCCTAAGGGGATTAAAGTGAAAGAATGTAGGTGAAATGCACCCTTCATGGGTGAATTAAAATTTGATTATTTTCTAAGGCACTCTCTAGAGCAAAGGTGAGAAATGCGCCTAGAAGAGGTAACAATAAAATTTCCAAAGGCAAGGTGAAAAGCACCCATGAACAAGAAGGAAATTCTCCAAAAAATAAAGAAAAATGCTAGGATTTGAGAAGTGAAGACTGCAGGTAGAATGAAAATGAATAAACCTTAGCAAATTTTTATTATTTTTCAAAAATAATAAAAATTAAACGTACCCCCTTCATTCGGATACCAATAAAAACGATGAGTTCTGAAGGGAAATTTCTTTTGGGTATTGGACATTTCCCAGTGGGAGATGATTTAAAATTCTTCTACACTGTCATGTCCCCCGAAATTGTAGCATTGGGATATAAAACATCAGAAACAAGACAAAAAAAATACATATTAAAACATTAACGATTTAATTATAATTATCAAAAGTAATATTATAATTATAAATATCAAATATAATATTGTAATTATCAAACATAAAACAAATAAAATAAATATCAAAAATACATATATAATAATATATGAAATGTAAATCTGAATATCACTACAAATGATATTATAATGATAAATACAATTTAATCATATAAACTAATATAGAAAATAAATATTAAAAATATATAAATACAAATACTAAACAATTTAACATTATTATAATCATTATAATAAAATAAACTTTAAATAAAAATATATAAACTAATATATTATAAATTCAATTTATAACTATATTTGAATAAATAAAATGAAAACAGAATAAATATTAAAAATATGTTAATCATTTAATATCACATAAAATAATAAATACATTGTATTTCAAAAGGAGAAAGTAACATGTATAAAGCAACGATTAATGTATTTCAAAAAGGTGCAGTTAAAGAATGGTTAAGACAGCAAAAGTTACCCCCCTTACAAAAGACACGTCTCTCTAAGAGACATAGGGATATAAAAAGACAAGGAGAACGGGGGATTAAGGGGAGGAACTTTTAGCATAAAAAAACAGGGTAATATATTTTAAGGCAGGGAATATATAAGAGAATAAATTCTTCAAGGAAAAGACCATGATCGTGGCTGGTGGAGAATAGGACGGACTGTTTCTCCATGTTGATTTAAAAGGTAAGTGATTGTTGTTTATAGAAATCGGTAATCAAACGTATGTTAAGATTAGTCAAAGGTAATTAAATAAAAATGAAGGAATGTTTAAGGATTTGATAATAGTTAGTAATTAACATGTATCTTTAATATATATATGATAAGTATATATATATTATATATTGAATATAATATGGTCATTGTATATATATTGTAGTTCATATATTGGATTATTAAATGCAATTTACACTAAGATACTTATCTAATTAATGTGTCCTATTGATGTCATTTTGGAATAGATAAATCATACAATGTCTTATAGCATTGTTAATATGTTGAATTGGATATCTAATTATATTACTATAGTTATCATGAGCAGTTATACCCATTTTATCTATTTGTATTTATCTCATCAAGCAACCGTGGGGGAGAGAGTGGAATCTAGAAAGAGGAATAAGGAAATAAATAATGAAGATATCTGCTATACATAAATACTATTTGCAACCCATAACATTATTGGGAGATAAGAGTAGAATATAAATGAAGAATAATTATATAAAGGTATATATATGAGTACCAATAAATATAAGTAAGAATAATTAATGTAGGAGTACCAAACCGATATAAATAAATAATTATATATGAATATAATGAATTAACATTCTAAGTTTAATATATATATATATATATATATATATATATATATTATGTTTGATTATCCAATAATGATGCTTGTAGCGATTATTGTCTCAATGGCTATTATGGTTTTTATCTTGAGAGATAGCCTTCGACCAAAAACTCTGTCGTAATGCTTGATGAGGATAGGAAGTGTGTGGAAGGGAAGGCGGGTAAATCTATGTTGGACGAAGCCTAAGATAGGTAACCAATCCTTGAAGGTGTCCAATCCATCCATGCTAGACGAAGCCCAAGACAGGTAACCAATCCTTGAGGGTGTCCAACTCGAGATGGTGCACGCGCCCTTGGCACAGTAAATCTACCATCCCATAAGGTAAGGGAGAGAAATAAGGCGAAGATCTATTCCAATCAAGAGTAATAAATCATATCAGATTATGTTAGTTATGCACTAGGTCATAATAATGCATTTCATTTATCTTATTCCCTCAATCTTTCATTGCTCTTTATCAAACAATCTTTAAAACTCAAAATTTCAATCTACACATTTTATGTCTCTAATATGGGGACATTACATACACCTTGCTCGTGTTGTTTCAACAAAGATTTTAGCTTGGCACCCGTTCAACAGATTTCCTAAGGCTCAGAGGGATAAATTTTCTAAGGCATGGAAAAGGAATGCAGAGGAGGTCAAATGCACTCAAGCTCAAGACGAGTGGAATTTTATCCAAGTCATCAAGCTCCTAAAGGTAGGTGAATGAAATTGCTAAGGTAGGAGGATGAAAACATCAAGATGGAATGCGCCCTAGCACGTGGATGTTGATAAGTTATGAAGATTTGCTAGAAAATGATGAATTTTATCAGATCTAGAGGTCAAGTAGACCTTGGAAATCAGAGCATGCAAATTGGGTAAGTAAAGTGAATTTATATTATAAGCGTTTTGATGCTCTTCTTTTTGTTTTGCAGGATGAACACCGAGGCCAAGGCATGAGGACTTGAGGTGATGAAGCTGGTCAACGTTACAACTTTGGAAAAAGGAAACGGTGGTGAAAATTTGTCTAAGGCATTAAGAACGTGATGCGGATGACGCATATGTGCGCAAGGTAGTGGGCTAGAGAAATATAAAAGTTATGAGGAAGAAGTGCATCCAGGAATTTAAGCAACAAGAGGGCTTAACAAAGAAAACCTTTTACAAGGATGGTTGAACTGAGTGTTGTTGTATGCTCGCCTTCTCCTAACGCAACATAATTGGCAGGCAGAACAATGGAAACACGTTTCTGGACGAGAATCTTCTTCATGATAGTGGGCATTAATTGCTCATGGTGGTTCCTATAGAGGAGTGGAGAATCTTCTCTGCATTCATTGCCCCACTCCTCTTTGTGGCAGTTTTTAGGGCAAAAACCTTAATTAGGGCATATGTGGTTCAATCTGAGCCCTTCATTGTAATTGAATCTAAGCCGTCCACTGGACTGGGCCAACTATAAAAGGGGCATCTCTCCTCATTTGTAAAAAAGATAAGAAATTAGATCAGATTAAGAAATCAGAGAGTAGATGAGATAGAAGTTAGAATAGAGAGTAGAGCTGGAGGTTAGCTTAGTTTGAAAAGGAAAGAAAGGCTTTCCCTTTGAAAGTTTTTGTAAAAGGTTTTTGTGGAGGACCCTCATAATATAAAGATTTTCATTGATTGGTGATTCTATCTTTTGTTGTGAGCAGTTGACAAGGCTTTTTCATCTTTCCAATTCAAGTAGATTAGAGCAAAGTAGACTTTATTTTATGCAAGTAGTTGTTAATTGTGGAGTGTGGTGTTTGGTTTGAGCAAGTCTTCTTTTATCCATACCACTAGTGGGCTTGCTGATAGTAAGTTCGCCCTGTGTGGTCGACTGGAGTATTAGTACTTAACTTCGGTTGTGATTCGTATGTTCACTTGCATTGTTGTGATGTTGTGTACATGCTGAATCATAATTTGAATATCTTACTCATCCTTTGAAGATTGCACCAACTTTGCGAAGTTGTCCGAAGGGAGGCGAAACAAAGTCTGGTTTGAAGATTGTTGAAGTCGATCATCGCATTCCACCCTTTAGAAATAGATTGTAGAATCCCTACCCCTACTCCTTTTAAATTCAGTATTTTCCCGGTTAACTTAGGAACCAGAGCATCATTGTCAAATCATTCATGTCTTAATTGCTTCGCAAGGTTGAACAAACTACGTAAGTCCCCTTGGAATACCCAGCATATTCACATCAACCGACTGAGTTTATTCGCGACATAAGGAACCTTGGAGTTAAACGCATGATCTTTCACGCGATCTTAGCATGCGGAATACTTTGATCAAGAGAGAATAGAGTGATTGTTGGACATTTTATTCTGTGTTGGTGTGGTCATAAAACACCCGTCAACACTACCCTTAATGCCCCTACTTCCATGAGAGACCCAATATAGAAGGATAATTCAATATGATCAATATCATATTGACCAATGCGTCTCACCCCCCATTTCCCTATAGGCATATAAATGCAAGTGTTTATTTTTCTTGCTATAGAAAGACCAAAAATGGTTGTTGGCTTTATTGGAAATTTGGGAATCTCCAGCTAATTATGCAAGCAATCCCAACAATCTTTTGATGGCAATCCAAAAACCCCTTAAGCATGTGAGAAGTGATTCCTTTACACATACATGAGAGTAGCTAGAATTTTTGTACACTATCACAATGACAATATCTATAGTTCCATCCTTAGGCCTCTACCAATCTTTATTCATCCCATTTGTCAATATCATTGATTGCTATGTACTCCATGTGCTAAATGGCATAATTGGCCAAGGTCAGCCATTTTTTTTCTCTATAAAAGTGTTGAATCATGTAGAAACTTAATCTATCCAGTTTCAGAAAAATTTGGTCCAAAATATTCCCCAGTTCCCAATTTGGTGTCCCTCGAATTTTAATTATGTTAACAATCATGATGGAATCCCCTTCGAATTGATTTACTTGGACATTTTTTATAACATACAACTGTAGATACAATAATAGGGCCTACATTTTGGCCTCATTATTTGTGCCTAGAGGGGGTTTTCTTGGAAGCGACCATAATTAATTACCTTTGCAATCATGCACTGCACACCCAACACCAGAAATACTTGGGTTGACCCAAGCTGCCCCATCAAAATTTAATTTTAGTTTCTTTGTGGGTGGGGAAAGTCATTTGATTTTATCCCTATCTAAGTCCCTTTGGTTGAACCGACACATCCCTTGACCATAAGTGTATATAGTCACTTGCACAAAAATACCTCAAACCCCCACTACTACCTTAGAAAGTGAGTGACCTGCTTTTGATATTAATTCTTGCTCTTCAAGAATATAATGCTTCATAATTTTCCATCATGTTAACTTTTACAGTGTTACAAGAGAGGCCACTTATAGCTCATGCTATGGTAATACTCAAGCTAGATTTGTCGTCTAACTTTGACTAGTCAAAAATTGTTTAATATTGATGTGGAGTATGAGCTATAACCTTGCAGAAAAATAGGCTTGATCTGCACTTGTAACAGAATGAGTGGTAATCAAATCTAAGTTGCAAGTAAAAGTTAAGAACTCCTGCATGAATTACCATCTAGTAGGGGAGGATTGACTCTACCAAGATGAGAAGCATGCATTAATAATAAAAGTCTATTTCTCGACAATGGAAAGATAGTCATTCCATGCCCAAATTGTTAACTACAAGCTTAGAAACCAATGCATGTGATATTTTCATTTGTCAACTAATTTTGTGATTTGTATGTGTTGATATTCTTTAGATATGGATAATTCCTCATACTCAATGGCTGAATTAATTTAAAACATATTGAAAAATTTCTACCATGAAAACAATAATAAGACTAAATAGACACACTAATAAGCCTAGAGGAATTCATCTTACACCATTGACTATACAATAAATATTTGAGGTTAAAGTATTGATGAAGAAATTTAGATGATGTAATGTATGATCTTGCAATGAGAAGCAATAACTTATGTTTTAGATATCATAATGATAAGGGAATTTGGCTAATGATAATCACATGAATTCCTCTTAAAAGAACTCATATAACTTTGGCTTTGACTTATTGACTGTGTCCTTGCAAAAAATGCCATCTAAATTTTCCAACCTTACAAATCCATTCTCAATAATCTCTTTTATTTAAAATGGTCCTTACCACAAAAAATTTATATTTACATAGTTTTACTTCACATCTATAAATGTAATCAAATCTTATCAGATAGGATCCTAAGAAATCTAAGTAATTTCTAAGTCTGAAATTTTGTGTAAGAATTCTAAGTCAAGATTCTAAGTTTCCAGATTTAATTCTCTTATGCTGAATGTGCTGATTGCAGAACATTTATAAATTTCGATGTTTGCATATCAATGAGGGAACCATTTTATATATCTTGGAGACCCGCCTCTACGAGACACGTCTCATGAGAGGACGTGTCTCCACAAGTGGAAACACATCCGCTCATGGGACGTGTCCCTTTGGGCGCGCGGGCTCCAAGGATAACCGACTAACATTCAGTTAACAAACTTAACACATATAAGCTCACATACTTGGCAGATATATATTATATGAGTTCCGATTTTATTCAATGCGGAATTTGAACATCATTTATTATTTCGAATCTTATGCATGCTTATAAATTCGAATTACTTATTTTCTAGAAATATTTATATGAAGAGTAATTTTGATCACATATAAATGATGATGATGCAATCAACAATCATCATTTATATCTGAGTGAAGCTACCTTTCATCAACACTCCCTCTTAGCTAGGGAAGATATTTCAAATCAAATAAGTAGGGATATCACCTTCACACGTGATATCGAAGATATGATATGATATGATATGATATCTCAACATTGTCAAGTCACATGACATTCTTCATAACACATCTTCATTATGGTATGTGCACTGACATCAAGTCACATGATGTCTACCATAATTCATGGCATATCCACGGATATATAATTATCCACCATGATTATCTCTTAAGGATCACAATGATCTTCAAATGACATCAAGTCCCATGATATCCATCAAAGTGTCCAAAGGATAATATCATGACATGTCCACTGATATCAAGTCACATGATATCTATCATGATAGTTCAACTCATCATTGTAGAGTCGTCACTTTACAATGTCAAATACAAGTGTTCATTATTAGAAAGATTGTCACCTTTCAATAATGTACACAGGGCGAGTAGGCCCATAAGGTCATGGAGTCACACACATGACAAAAGAGTTTACACATTAAACATCTTTATATATTAGTACAATTTATAAACAATTTGAATTTCAAACATAAATATCAAATTACATTTCAACCATACCAAGTTTCTTTCTGAAGTGCTCTACCTTGATTCAGGAGAGAGGTTTGGTGAGAATGTCTGCAGTTTGATCATTTGTACTAACATACTCCAACTGGATCACTTTCCTTTCTACCATGTCTCTTACATAATGATAGGGTATCTCAATGTGGTTAGATCTATCATGGAAGACAGGATTTATAGAGAGTTTGATGCAACTCTAATTATCACAATGAATAATTGTAGGATTCAAGGGCTCACCAAAGAGTCCCACAAGCAGTTTACGAAGCCAAACTGTTTCTCTTGCCCCCATAGAGGCTGCAATGTATTCAGCTTTTGTTGAGCTCTGTGCAACTGAAGATTGTTTTCTGCAAATCCAGGAGATCATAGCCGATCCCAAACTAAAGCAACATCCTGATGTGCTTTTCCGATCGGTTACACTTCCAGCCCAATCAGAGTATCCATGTAGATCTAGTTGGTCATTTTTGTAAAGAAGACCATATCCAATAGTGCCTTGAAGATATCTCAAAATATGTTTCACAGCCATAAGGTGAATTTCCTTTGGCTCACACATGAACTGGCTGAGAGAATTCACTACATAACAAATATCAAGTCTGGTGTTAACCAGATACATCAAGGATCCAATCATTTGTCTATATAGGGTTGCATCTGCACACTTGGATTCTGTTGTTGCTTCTTTCAGTTTGTGAAGGTTGGTTTCCATAGGTGTAGACATGGGTCTACAGTCCAACATTCCAAATCTCTTCAGAATATCAATGGTATATTTTCCTTGGTTTAGTATAATGCCCTCTAATTTCTACCATACTTCCAAACCTAGGAAGTAGTGTAGAATGCTCAAGTCTTTCATGTCAAATTCAGAAGTTAGATCCTTCTTTCCTTGAGCAATGAGGTGATCTTCTGCTATCATCAACAAGTCATCAACATATAAAATAATTATTAACATATCACCTTTGATTACCTTGAAGTAGAGATTAGGGTCTGCATCATTCTTGGAAAATCCTAGTCCCAAGAGGTAGCTGTCAATTCTTTCATACCAGACCCTGGGAGCCTGTTTAAGTCCATAGAGGGCTTTTTTCAGTCTGCACACATGTGAGTCAGCTTTATGTATCACAAAACCTTCCGGTTGTTCCAGATAGACTTCCTCTGCAATGGTTCCATTTAGGAAGGTATTTTTCACATCCATTTGATGGATCTTCCAGCCTTTAGCTACAGCAATGGCTAACACTGTTCTCACAGATGTGTAACGAGCAACAGGTGCAAATGTTTCTTCATAATCAATGCCTTCCTTTTGAGAAAAACCTCTTGCCACAAAACGTGCCTTATGTTTTTCTATACTGTCATCAACAGCATGCTTGAATTTGAAGAGCCATCTGGAAGAGACAACAGATTTCTCTTTCGGTCTAGGTACTATATCCCATACATCATTCTTTAGAATGGACTGATATTCCTCTGTCATTGCATCCTTCCATGCTTGATGTCTGAAGGCTTTTGTAACACTGACAGGTTCTAATTATAATGTCGTTCATTAGAGCAACATAGCTAGAGAACCGTTTGGGTATTTTACTTTCCCTAAACGTTCCTTTGGGTGTTGCATGATTCTCGGCTTCTTTGATCATCTTTCTAGCCCAAAGTGGCCTCTTTCTACCGTTTTTAGCTGTATTCTCATCTGAAGTCGATAGAAGTTCATTTGGCATTTCCTCAAGATACTCCCTCTGAATCTCAAGAGCAGGTTCCATTTCAGGTACTCTAGGGGAATAGGTTTCTATCTCACTAGAACTTCTTGCCCTTTTGAATGCAATGTCTTCTGCAAAGATGACATCTCTGCTCAATTCAATTTGTTTCTACCCGAGCACGAATATCATGTATGCTTTGGAGGTTTCACTATATCCCACAAATACCCCTTTCTTTCCGGAAGGTTCTAGTTTGAATCTCTTCTCTTTGGGCACATAAATATAGACAAGACAACCAAAAATCCTAAAATAACTAATATCAAGTTTTATGCCAGTAAAGGCTTCTTCAGGGGTTTTGTTGTCAAGATAAGAATGAGGACATCTATTTTGGATGTAGACAGCAATCCTAGAGGCTTCTACCCAAAAAGAAGTTTCAATGTTTTGGTCAAGCAACATTGCTTTAGCAGCTTCTACAATGGTTCTATTTTTTCTTTCAGCAACCCCATTTTGTTGAGGGTTGTAGGCAACTGTGAAATCCCTCTTAATTACAACACTCATACAGAATTCCTTAAAAATTTCAGAGGTGTATTCTTTTCCATTGCCAGTCCTCAAGATTTTTATTTTCTTCCCAGAGGAGTTTTCAGTAAGGGCTTTGAACTCTTTGAACCTTTTGAGGATTTCTATTGACTCTTTACACTTAAGGAAACAGATCCACGTTTTCCTAGAGAAGTCATCTATAAATATGACATAGTACAAAAATCCTGCTTTGGAAGGTACAGACATGGGTCCACATAAATCAGAGTGAACCAATTCTAATACATTTAGAGTTTTACTCAAGCTATTGTGAAAGGATCCCTTTGTATTCTTTCCTAGGGCACAACCTTTACAAGTTCCTTCATGAGATGGTTTTAACTTAGGTAAGCCTGTTACAAGTTTTCCACAGAAGGTAGGGCCCGGAAATGAAGGTGTCCTAATCTTCTATACCAAATCTCATTTGAATCAAATGTGTCAAGGGTAAGGGCTTGTTTAACCTCAGTGCATAGTTTGTAAAGGTACCCTTGTCTTACACCTATGGTTTGGGCTTTCTTGATAGCTGAGTTTTTAGGCCAAGCTAGAACTTTCCCATCCATAAAGGTAACTCTATATCCATTGTCTTCAAGGGCAGAGATGGATATTAGATTCCTCTTTGTTCCAGGTACAAATAAGACTCCAGTGAGTTGAAGAGAAAGACCAGATTTCAATTTGATGGAGCAAGTTCCAACCCCTTTTATAGGGTGTGCAGAATCATCCTCAATGGTTACTTCTTCATCAGTCTTTTCAGTCATAGTGTCAAGGTGTTCTCTAAACCCTGTGATATGTCTAGAGGAGCCACTATCAATTACCCAGTTGTGGGTGTTGTTAGGTACTTGACTAGATAAGGCTGTATAGAACACAAATTTCTCAGATTCATGATCCAAATTTGACTTTCCTACTTTGGCAAAAGATGCTTGTTGCTTTGATCTGTCAAGGCACTTCATTGCATAGTGGCCATATTGATCACATCTAAAGCATTGTACTTGAGAGATGTCTTTCTTTTTAGAAAATCCCTTTCCATTGGAATTTCTCTTTCTTTTAAAAAATCCTCTCTTGTAGGAGTTTTTCTTACTCCTTTTATTAGACGTTGCATTGAGTACATGAATGTATTCATCTATGTTCTTCTGTTTATTTTCTTTTGTAGAGAGTCTTGTTTCCTCTTGAAGGCAGTCTGTTCTTACCCTATCAAATTTGGGGAGTTTAGATCTCGCACTTATTCCTTGAACAAATGACTCCCATGAGTTTGGTAGGTCTCCTAGTGCAATTAGAGTTAACTCTTTGCTATCAATTTGATATCCAATTGTGGATAGTTGATCCCTTAGTTCAGTGATCCTCATGAAGTATGCATTAATTGCTTCTCCTTTTTTTATTTGGATATTGTTGATTTGCCTCTTTAATGCAAGTGTCCTACTGGTATTGTTGATCTCCTAGGTGCTCTCAAGAGATTTGAACATTTGATATGCAGTTTCATGTTTTGCTAGGATGGGCACTATATGATCCCTAACTGCATCTACTAAGATTTTCATGGCCTTTTCATTGCTTTCAATCCATTGAGTTTTCTCAGAATCAGCCTTTGGTTCCCTTTTGTTTTCTCTCGCAAGTGAGTCTATTTTATTCTCTTTAAGAATCATCATGATTCTAAATTTCCATGAAGTGAAGTTGTTTGTTCCTGCAAGACGATCTTCAAATCTGATCACACTTGACATTATGAAGAATGTGATGTGAATTCGATTTTAAAAATACGAATTTTCTAGAACAATCTGATATCTAGATTTGATTTGGATTCACTTAACTTGGCTCTGATACCATGTAAATGTAATCAAATCTTATTAGATAGGATCCTAAGAAATCTAAGTAATTTCTAAGTCTGAAATTCTGTGTAAGAATTCTAAGTCAAGATTCTAAGTTTCCAGATTTAATTCTCTTATGCTGAATGTACTGATTGCAGAACATTTATAAATTTCGATGTTTGCATATCAATGAGGGAACCATGTTATATATCTTGGAGACCCGCCTCTAAGAGACGCGTCTCATGAGAGGACGTGTTTCCACAAGTGGAGACACGTCCGCTCATGGGACGTGTCCCTTTGGGCGCATGGGCTCCAAGGATAACCAACTAACATTCGGTTAACAAACTTAACACGTATAACCTCACACATACTTGGCGGATATATATTATATGAGTTCCGATTTTATTCAATGTAGAATTTGATCATTTATTATTTTGAATCTTATGCATGCTTATAAATTCGAATTACTTATTTTCCAGAAATATTTATATGAAGAGTAATTTTGATCACATATAAATGATGATGATGCAATCAGCAATCATCATTTATATCTGACCGAAGCTACCTTTCATCAACAACATCAAACAATGTAATTTAAAGCAAGTGTTCATGGCTAGAAATTGATGTTGCAATTGTTTTGATTAATGGGTAAAAACAGGTTTTGGAGGGACCCAAAACCCTTTACAAGCAGGTTTTGAAGGGACTTGAAACCTTGTCAAAGCAAAAGATGCTGCTAAAAGATTAAACACAGACAACCACCAACATAACAACAGTAGTCCTTCATAAGATAAACAAGACTATCCAATACTACAACGATAAGGTTACAAAGGGTACCTAGACCCCTTAACAACTAGGTTTTGCAAGAACCAAAAACCCTATCTAACCAAAAACACTGTCTAAGACAGCCAGGCCACAGCAAACCAATCGCTCAAAAAGAAAAATGTTGAGCCATGTAAAACAATAATAATGGTAATGTGGTGATGCAAAAGAAACACATCACCCAACTTGCCACTCCACCTCTATTGGATAAAACACCAAGCAAACCATTTCCACAATAGCCATGGCACTCCTACAAACCAAAACTCCATCCCAAAAGGAGTGGCCTCCTTCTCAAACAAAGTTGCAAGAGAGGAAACTAGCTGAAGAAGCGAGAGAAACCCACCACACCCGCATAACACATCTCCACCTCAAAAGAAAAGGTAACCACCTTAATAGGATCCAAAGTCAAAAAGGTCTTTGCATTCATCCCAAAATTTCATCAAAAAACCCAAAAACATAGGTTAAAATCTCTTTTCAAAAGTCTTGCATCATTCATATTCCCAAAATTGAAAATCTCAAAAACATAGGATAAACTCACTATAGTTTCCATGCATCCCTAAAACGTCAAAATACCAAAAAAAATTGAAATCAAGAAAAAACCAAAAAAATATATAAAATAATCCAATCCATTATCCACCAACTTATCCATTCAAACCATCCCATTATCTATCCTAATCTAAACTCACAACCATGTCTTCAATTTACCTTGAGATTTTTCGTAGTCAAGCTGAATACAGTATGCTTCATCAATATCAATCAACCACAATCCTTATTCAACCATCCATCTACCCCTCATACCAACAACTTACAAGCTCTAATAACCCCTCCATCTACTCTTCATACCAATAACCCCCAACATTCCAACCTACTTACCAACAAACCATAAGCCGTAGTCATCCACCCATCTATCCTCAATATCAACAACCATTTAATACCATCAATAGCATTGATCCCCAACAAACATCCATTGATCATCCTTATCCTAACCTTGATGAGGGAAATCGATCTTCCGTCCAAATCATTCCTCAACACCAAACCATATCACAAATCCCTATCTCCCACACATATCCTAAATTTTCATCCCCATCACCAAATCAAGAAAGTCTCATAGCCTCAAAATCCTACGCTAATCCATCATCCACTAAGCCATTTCCATCCACTCTATCCCAATCTACAAATCCATCCAAGAAAAGCGCATTTGTTGATGATCTCCTAAGATATACAAAAAAGAATTCTCAACTCCAAAAAGAAAACAAAGTTAGGAGATCCTATCATATGGTTAATCCTACATCATCCAACCCTCTACCACCATTACGCCCTTTATCACCTACCAATATCTATAGCTCACATGATGAGAAATTAGACATATATCAAGATAATTTTCACAAGCAAGATCAAAAACCAGTTACCTATGTCTAGCAATGGCCATAACATGTCCACCTCATTTGACTTCATGGTAGGATGTCTTGAAGAAGCATGTCCACAAGAAACCTCCATTTCTCCTCCCATTCCATCATCCCCAAAACCTTTGCAACATCAACCCATATCATCCCCATCAACTGAATCATCCACTGATAAAACCTTCTAGGATTTTCCCCAAGCGCTATCCATGATAGATAATCCACTGTTTGATATAGATCCAATCCATAATCATGAAATCATAGACCAAGCACCATCATCCATGCCATCACTCATCATACCCACTGCAGTGATTCCTATTCAAATTCCATTACCATCATGCCCACATACTAAGACTACCCAAGAGTCATTTATTCCTACCACATTATCAGTACCCGATCTATCTCAAGAACACTATCCAAAGCATCAAGTAGAAGTCCTTGAAACTAATCAAAACCAAGTTATTCGAATCCTGTCATCACATCCTATCCTTGATCAAGATCCAATTATTCCTTTCCATGCCATCTATATTCCAGTCACTTCCACTTCTGCAAATGAGACACTTGCTTCCATTGGACACATAGATGATCTTCCTCTAGAACAAGGGTCTCCTACTCTAGGCATATTTGCAAATAATCAAGCTATAGCCGAATTCATAGGACTTTATAGTGACATTTCAAAAGATGACCATGAAGAAGGCTTTTACATTGACTTTGAAGCATCGATATCTTTTGAAGAATCATTAGAATCCAATATTTCACAAAATCAGGCTGAGGATATCGATCAGGAAGTTATCCCACATATTGAGGAACCTATCACTTATAAACTTGGATCACTTACCTTTGTCAAAGCAAGCAATCTTACCAATGAAGAAGCTATCACCTTTAAAGATCCACAACAAAGCAGAGAAGGATTTGCACCTTGTTTCCAAGATAAATGATATTCGGCTGCAAGCAAAATTTGTCAAAGGATGCATTATTAGGGCAAAGGATTAGGCCTACATGAACAGGGTATTCGAGAAATAGTGCAGATTATCGACAATCCTAAGCATCAAGGTCTTGGTTATTCATAAATTAATGAATCTAAACATATCAACGATACCTCTATGATATTGGGGCCAACTTTATCTAATGCAAACATCAACATGGGGAGCATGAAGAATCCTTATGATAATATGCAGCCAAAACTTCAACCATTCATATCATGAATCAACATCCTCATATCTTTCCATCCACTAAATGGGATCAACAAGAAGAGAAAAGTCTATATCCAAGAAAGGAGCGAGTCATTGAAGCAAAAGAATCAAGAAATCAAAATTGACAAACAAAATTCAAGTGGATGCCAAAGAAAAATAAAAAAAATATCCCTATCAAACTCCATTAGTCAAAGAAACTATGGAGCAAAATAAAAAAGGGAATTTCATCCAGCAAAAATATCCACCAATGCAAAAGAAAGCTTCAAGAGCGACATACAAAGTATATCAAGAAATTGACTCTAATTCCAATTGAATATCTGTATCCACCATTCATTGCTCATCATCCCAAGTTTCGAGAATCAAAGATTCCAAACTATCAACCAATCCATCTACATCCCATATCCCTCGTTGCATTCCACCATCCACTTCAACATCCATAATATCCAAATCTCGCATCGACCGTGTCTTGGCAGCAACTCTTTATCATTAGGACTCTAATGGCACTCTATTACGATGTGTGCATGTAGATAAAGCTAACTCTAGTATCAAAGAGGACCACAGTAACATTCAAGGGTTACATACAAATGCATATCTTGGCAAAGCAACTCCTCTAGGCAGGATACTATTGGCATATCTTAACAACAACATCAATACCAACACCATGATCGGCGATCATTCAAAATCAAAAATACAAAAAACATGGAAAAAAAAGGTAAAAAAATAATAATCCATCCAATAGAGAAAACCACTTCAGTGACGCTTTAGATATGTACCATGATGAAAGCCTAGCAAACAGGCATCATGTGTAATAATCAAGCATCTATGTGCACCATTCCAATTGGAAGCATCTTATCTTATACATAATAAATCCAACATTCTATCCATCTTATCCATAATAAATCTACTATCCATCCATTCCACTTGCATCCATCTCCCCTATCCACCTTGATCTTGATAACGACAAGGAGCACATACTTCAAAACATGCTTTTGGAAAATCTTGGC
Source organism: Sequoiadendron giganteum (assembly GCA_007115665.2). Lineage (NCBI taxonomy): Eukaryota > Viridiplantae > Streptophyta > Pinopsida > Cupressales > Cupressaceae > Sequoiadendron > Sequoiadendron giganteum. The sequence continues at coordinate 325,254,965 of CM021103.1, forward strand.
ATTGTCATTTTCCTTTGTCATATACGAACCCATGTCATACCCTCACCTACATAGCACTATCCAAACACTTTCTCTTGGGTCAAACATGTTATCATAGTATGAGATAGTCCTTACAAGTAAAATCCTTTATCCTAGATCTATTTGCAGAATACCTATCCTTCACATATCCATTCCCATCGCACTAGTGCATCCACTCATAGTGTCCCATACATTGCTAGACACTAGGGGTAACTACTTAAATCTTGCTTTAAAATGAATTTTGATCTATGTCTTCTAGCTCACATTGCGATCTAGGCATCATCCAAAGTTCAAACAATCCATATCCGTTGCATTTTTCTAACACTTCAATGTGGTATCAAAACATTCAACAATGTTGTTCCTAGCCTGGCTACAAATCTTGATCAATTTTATCCAATCAATCAATCATCATCTTGGGATGTATCCTTCCCAGTCCTTGTGTTATTCCCATCTTGACAACACTATCCTTGCCAACGATGTTATCACTAACGGCAATCACTCAATCAGATCAATCAATTTTAGAGTGGCTAGCGACAAAATACCAAAAGGTCTTTGATATGTGTACATCAACATCTCTTCATCTTGCATCCATATCATATCATTAGAAAATCCAAAAACATTCAAATATTCAACAAAATCCAAAAAACATCAAAAAATTCCACAAAATCCAAAAAAATCAAAACATTCAAATATCCCTTCAAAAATCCAAAAAACATCAAAATATTCAAAATCCAAAAACATTTGAATATCCCTTCAAAAAATAAAAAACAATCATAAAAAGTCAAAAAAGTTAGCAAAAAGTGTCAAGTCTAAACAATCGAACTATATTGTCTTTGCATTGTACATAGGAAACGCCATCATCGATGAGCCCCCGAGGCATTAGGTCAGTCCCCTTAGGGTCTATCATGATAATAAACTTTTCATCACAAACCATATCTCATAATTTATCTTGCTTTCAATGTTTGATATCTCCATGTTACAAATTTTGGGGATTACGATATTATTAATATAATAATTATAATTACAATATTGTCTTTGACAATTGTAATTATAATGGTATCAAATCGTTAATATTTTAAATATGTTTCTTTGTTATCTAAGTGTCCAATTTCGGGGACATGACAGTCCTCCCCTCTCAATTTGCTTGCCCTCAAGCAAATCCCCTTTTAATGTCCTAGACATATCTATGAAGAGTTTTCATCTACTTGACTAAGAGACCTTGGGAATCTTATGAAGAGAGTTCATGTGACATATTATAACTCTTTTCGAAAAGATGGGTTGGATGATATGCTTCCACGTGTAAAGTTGTCCATGGTTTTGTTTGTGGTGGTGTTTTTCCTATACTTTCTTCTTTGGTATATTAACTATAGTTTTCACAGGATGGCAAGATTATGCTTTGATACCGCTATAATGTCCCTTACCTGGACTCGCCCAAAAATCCGTTTATCTGCCATAGAATTTGGTTGTTGATTAAGTTTAGGGGTTCTTTCTTTCCAAAAGGATGTCCTTTTAATACAATATCCCTAGATTGGAATCTGTATTCATCACATTAACAACATACTTGTTAGCATTAATATATAGGTATCCAAAATCAGACATAATCATAAATACCGATTGATAAACATCAGAAGAGTCACTCAGCCCATCAGGAGAGGAGAATCCCTAAGGGCCTACGGTCTACCACCTTCCAATGCCCAACCCGTATCTTGGGCCTGTGGGGTAGAATGCCAAGGTGGGACCCTCACCCCTCCATGACCCAACCCCTGCAATGGGCCTGTGGGGCAGACTGTCCAACCCTTGTCATGGGCCTGTGGGGCAGAACTGCCCAACCCATGGGGCCTGTGGGGCAGACTGCCCAACCCTTGTCATGGGCCTGTGGGGCAGAACTGTCCAACCCATGGGGCCTATGGGGCAGATTGCCCAACCCTTGCTTTGGGCCTGTGGGGCGAAACCTGGGTGAGGTTTTTAGACGAACCACTGAAGTTATGATTCAACTCTCCTGGCAGGTTTATATACACATGGCAGACACTCTTTATATGAACACATAATAATCAAAGCTCATTTGCATTTATCATTTATTCTTTTATATTCATCCATTATGCTTTGAGAATGTTTACATGAGTACATAATCAAATAAACTATATCATGGTAAAGTATCAGCATGCAGAAGCAAATGTAAACACATCAATATATCCATGTTAGTTCTAGTCACCTCTTTTTTATCCATGATGTATGAGGCCAATGACAATGCCGTCTATCAAATAAAAGATCCAGCATCAATCAAATCTAAATGCAATCTTAGTATTACTGGATTGATCAACGAGATATATATATCGATGCAATGAGTCTAGGACCAAATTGTTTATGTGTCTTTACTTAAGTGATTGAAGAAACTGTTATTTATAATGCTTGTGTTTTCTTAAGGTTTTGCATATTCGGTTTTCAGACATGATGAAGGTTATTGATGATTAGATACAACACAGATTCAACACATTGGACATGAAGAAATGTAAGATATGAAATGCACAGTTCTATTATTACTGCACTGTTTACTTCATGTATCTTGTTTGGTGATTGATTTCCTCTTTCTAATATTGGAGTATCCTAAATATTAAAGCCAGTGAAATACATCGCAGTATGATTTTCTAGTGCTGACTTGGATTTCTAAATATTAGTACCAAGTGAATTACTTCACCTGTTTTGTTGTGTTCTCTCCCTATTTCCTAATTCCTCATTGGCCTTCTTGTTGTAATGTTCCCGAACTGACTTGGAGGTTGGTCTCTAATCTCCTATGAAGGAGGTGTATGTCTATAAAATCCTTTATGTCTCAATGGCTTAGGTAATTTTATGCAAATTATGGTCATCCCTTGAAGAGAGCTTTCAACCTCTTTGGAGGCTCTAACATGTGCTCACCGTGACCCAAAGCACTCTCCCTTTTATAACCCGTCTTGCCCAAAGGGCACGGTTCTTCCTGATGGACGCATCACTTGGATAGAGTTGACCACTCCAAGGGTCATGTCCATAGGATTAATCATAATTTATTGAGCATAATCGTTGCTTTGTGACTATACGTTAAGCTTCTTTCTAAGTACTAGACATTGCCTTGTATAATTTAGATTGTGGGTCAAATACCCAGTTAATAGAGATAATATTGATTTTTGCCTCATTGAGACCTCGTAGCTTGCATAGGTGGTAATAATCCATTTGCTTGCAAGATGGCTCGAATTAGTATCGACGCCTTTCAGTAATTAAGCCTAGACAATATACATGAGTCCCCTCCAGGAGTTAGATCTCACGGTGTAATTTTTCTCATGGCGATAATAATTAGGCACGATAGATAATTAGTTGCTAGGAATAGCATCCATGACTCGTTTACATGCTTCTGCCACTGTCTGAGAGGTTACGAAGGAAACCAAGTTGGTATTGAATAGGGGTGCTTGGTATCGATGGTGATCTTCAGAGGAGTCCGAGAATATTTATCTCCTAACATATGACCATTGATGAATGACACATTTGTCCCTCGTCCTAGTCGTCAACTCTTACAAGGCTATCGATTAGTATTGGTGAATATATATATAGTCTCCAAGTCCCGTCGATGACTAATGATCTCATTTTCTATCTACTCCACCAATATATATCAGAAGTTCTTCCAATGTTCCTAATATTGGTGATAAGGATAATGCTCAGAGGGAGAGATCGATTTAGGCAACCAACTACGTATCGTTGTGACCTTTTCACACATCACCCCATCCAAGATGGGGACCCCCTAATTTTTGCTCCATTCTGGTCTTTTGGCTTTGGTTCTCTCTGTCTCTAATCTTTTGTCCTTCCAGGGATGTCCCGTTTGACCTCAGTCGAGTAATTGACAAATTTAGGGTTGCTATCCTTTAGACCCATTCGAGGTCAAGATTGAGTTACTTAGGTGAAATCTAAGTGTGGCAACACATTCAGAAAGCTCCAGGCAGAATCCCCCTGAAAACTCACTGAAATCCGACAACTTACTATTTTTAGCAAGTACCTAATTCGAGGCTTGTTCCTCAGGATTTTGGGATTCTAACTACTTCAGCACAATCAGGCAACTTCAGAATGCCTACATGCGAAATTTGAACGGATTCAGACAACTAGCTATTTTTAGCAATTCAGCCTTCAGAGGCTATTTTCAGGGTTTAGACAAGCAATTCTTCGGTGAACGACAGGAGAATTGATCTGGGTTTTCCAAGACCTTCGTGATGGTGTAACATGCAAATCAAGTCGGGGACTTTCAGAGGTCAGCCTCTTGAGGCTATTTTTAGGGTTTGCATGCAAGAATTTTCAATGCATGTCCGGATAGTCCATGTGGGTTTTGCGAGAGCTTCGCAGTGATATGACATGCAAGTGGATCGGATCAATTTTTAGGGACTTACTATTTTTAGCCAGTGCCAGAACTTTGACCAGTTTTCTAGGTTTTTTTGGGTTTTTTGAGATCCCACGGGCACAGTGACATGCAAACTCATCCGACATCTGATGGACCACTTTCTGGACACTTACTATAAATAGCAGCTCCAGTCCAGCAGCTACCTAACACTTCATTCCAGCGAACAAAACGATAAGCAGTAGAAATCAGAGCAGCCAAGGGCAGTCGGGAACACATGCAAGTCAGATTAGGGTTTCCCTACCATGTCTAAAAAATAGATGAAGCGAAATGCAGAAATGTCAGAACGAAGCACGCCACCATGATCAACATCCTTCAAGGTACATGCTGGCAAAATTTGAGCGGAATCGGAGAACTTACTATTTTTAGTAAGTCAGGGCACGGCTATAAATAGCAAGTCTGCACCCAAGGTTGGCATCAGCACGACACCCAAGTTATCAGGATCAGGTGTTGCAAGTTTCAGGTCAAGCGGAGCTACTGAAGCAGGCAACTTTGAAACTTACTATAAATAGCAGGTGGCTAAAAATAGCACGTCATCACCAGAAGCAAGTATGAACAGGTCTCTCACAGCATCAAAAGCAACTAGAGCGAATTTCAAAGCAAACAGAGATACGAAAATTGATCAATTCTAGGGTTTGCTAAAAATAGCAAGTGGCTAAAAATAGCATGTATTGTGCCAGATAAGATGTGAACAGGATGGCAACACCAAGTGGAGGCACAACCACGCCAGTTCCAGTTCAGAACAGGGCAAAAATCAATGAAACCTAATTTCTCCTAATTTTACTAAAAATAGAAAGCTAGAATAGGGTTTGGGCTTTGGAAATTCATAAATGATAACTGGCATTAAACACCTTCATACATGCCCAGGAGAAATGAAAGATTCAAAAGTTCTAAGTATGAGATTTCCTTGAGCAAAGGTGAAATGCGCCTTCAAGAGGCATAGAAATTCTGCTAAGGCAAGAGATCTTCCTCCTCATACCCCCAAATGCACCTAGGGAAGGTGAAAGGTCACCCGAAGACATAGAAATATTCATTGAGACATCAAAATTTCCCAAGGTATCCTCAAATGCGCTTGGAAATGGAGGTTGCATAGGCTAAATGTGCCTAAGGGAGGTGAAAAGTCACCATAGGCGTGGAATTTTCCCCCTCACACCCCAAATGCGCCTAAGGCAAGGAAGTTTTCCCCTCTCTATAGCAAATGCGCCCAAGGGAGATGAAGAGTCACTTGAAGTAAGTGGAATTCCCCCTCACACTGGCAAATGCGCCCAACATGGAAGTAGCCTAGCCCATATGCGCCAAAAGGAGGTGAAGAGTCAAGGCAAAACGTGGGGTGATGAAGTGGAAATGCGCTCAAGTGAAAGTCTAGTGTGTGAAGTGCGTTAAAGGGAGATGAAAGGTCAAGTCAAGGCATGGGAATTCCTCTTCTCCATGGCACATGCGCCCAAGGTAAAGTATAGAGGGTGAAAGGTAAAAGGGTAAGAATATGAGATGCGCTTGAAGGTGAAAGCTAAAAACGTAGAGGATGAAATGTGCTTGAAGGTGGAATTCCTCTTCTCCATGGCATATGTGCTAGAGGAAGGTGAAGGGTCACCATGTGAAATGCGCCAAGGGAGAAAAATAATGCTAAGGGGGCATGAGTTTTTTTAAAAAGACCAAGGATTGTTTATTTTTTCCTCTTCACATCATGAAGTGCGCCTAGTGAGTGGGGACTTAAAAATGAAAATTGCTAAAGGAAGTCTAAGCGTGAAAATTGCTAAATGAAAAATGTCTAGGCGTGGAATTGCCTAAGGGAAGAAATGAACAATTACATGCTATATGCGCCCTTCAGAGTTGAAATTAATATTTTTAAATAATTCCTAAGACACTTTTTAAAGGGAAAATGAAGTGCACGCCTAGAGGATGATGCTAGTTTCCAGTGTTAGAAAATCTTCAGAAGGAAAATTCTTCAGGGAAAATCAAGAAAATTTGCCAAGGCAAAAAAGATGGAAATTACAGGAGTGGAAGACATTCGGAGGATAAGATTAAAAACATTAGCCATTTTTATTATTTTTAAATAATAAAAATTAGAAGAACCCCTTCGTCCGGATACACATGAAAACAATGGATTTTGGGAAAATTGTTCTTCTGGGTATTAAACGTTTGCAATTCAGAAGTGAGTCAAGCTTACTCCATGCCATGTCTACATCGTTTTGATGGATATTTTTCCCAGTGCCTATTTTAAATAAAATTCCTAAGGCAAAATTGAGAGATTTCTCTAAGGCAAACGAGCAAAATGAATGAGAGGCACTTCGCTAGAAGTTTTGAGCTAGATAATTTTGCCAAAGCGAAGACAAGATCAAATGACTTAGCCAAACGTTTTGAAATTGTTCAAGAAGTGAGCGATTTAATATTTTAAGAAATCAAATGTGACGAGGCAGGCCTGTGCAGAGGTGATGAATTCATAATTCTAGAAGATGCCTCAGATGACAAGTGTTACAACGGAGAAAAGAGAGGGAAAATGAATTCGAAAATTTGCTAAGTATAGCCTCTACAGGAATTCGACCAGGCTATAAGATTTTCAAATCCTCTTCATTCCTCTCACCAGTTGCTGAATGCAAAAATATTGGCTAAGTGAAAGTACGAATTTTTGAAGAGATTGCAATTGCTGAGAAGTTCGAAATTGTGAGAGAGCTGAAGGAGAGGTACGAATTTGTAAAAGTTGAAGTTGCTGAAGGAGGTGCGACTTAACTTGCTGAGACTACAGTTGCTGAGAGGTACGAATTTGCCAAAAATCTGAAGTTGCTGAATGCTGAAGTACGACTTAAGGAGAAGGTTTGAAGTCGCTGAAAGTTGCTAAGTTAGAAGGAGAAGTACGAACTTCAAGGGAGAAGTTTCAGATTTGCTGAAAGTAAAATTGCTGCAAGCAAACATTTCCAAGTATTTGGTATTGTGTTGCTGCAACCAGAGAGGAAACTTCTAAAGACGTTGAAATAGACAGGCGTAGTTGAGGTTTGCAGCAGAAAGTGACAAAGTGTTGCAACCTTTTTATTTAAAAATCTGCTGGCGCCCTCAAAAGCGATATATTGTTTTATAAAATCTTGTTTTCTAATGACTCTCTTGCCTTTTTGCAGAATGGCCGAATCAAGCAGAAGAGCTACAGGAAGAAACAACCACACCGAGTTCAGATAGGCTGTGATCAAGAAATTGGGCAAGTCATTCTTGCCAGAATCCAAATTTTCATCAAAACTCGGCAGGCTAGCTGACACGAACTTAGGCTCATTCAACATAGAAGCATTCAGAAGAAGGATAATGGGGACTAGAGGCCATCACCCGTCAGTGACTTCGCACAGTATTGTCAGAAGTGGATTGTATGCAACTGCCAACTTTCCGCTAGCTATCCGATGTCCAGAGCTCATCATGGAGTGCACCTACCACTACAATGCAGAACAGAGAACAGTCACTTCGCCAGATGGCAAGGTGTTGGCTAACCTGACACCTGAAGCGATCGGAGAGGCGTTCGGGATTCCAGTTCATGAGAAGATGATCTACAAGACGAAGGAGAGAGCTGGAAAGATGTACTCATCCACCACAGACCGGTGTGCTGATTTGATAAACACTAGGTGGATGATTAAACCCAAGCCAACTCGCACTAAATTGCCCAAGCAGATAGTCTCAGAAGACTTGAGACAGGAATTTGGTGATCTCATTATGATGCTGAGCAGAGTTGGACGATGCCCCCAAGCATTCATCTTTGAACCTTGGATGTTCTATTTTGTCAACTTGGTGTTAGAGGGAAAGGATTACATGGATTGGGCACTGATGATCAGTGATAACATACATGAGCAGCTTCGTGGCATGAGGAGAACGAAGACATTTTACATGGGCTCCTACCTTGTCTATATGCTGGCTCGCATGACGAGATATAGAGGGATCTCTTACAAGGAACCAATCGGTTGCGGATCCCATCAGTTTAAAATATATGAAGCTTGTCCACAATTGCATCTGACAAGCACAACTAATTACAAGAGGGTCAACGATGCCTTTACCATGCACATAACAAGGACCTTGCAGCAAAGAACCCACCACAGAATATCAAGGGAGGCACAAGAAATGATTGAGAAATTCGGATGTTGGTTTATCCAATTTCCAAAATTCACCTACATAAGGCTGCAAGGATTTTCCTCCTATCCATACAGATTGCCTCGGTATCCCACAAATAGGATAGTGATGCTGGAAGTATCTAGGCAACTGATTGCCTATGACAAGAAGAAGAAGAAGAAGAAGAAAGGTGGAATCGGATTCCCAATTACTATGGGGAATTCAGATGAAATTTTCCCATCGCTGTAAGCAGCAAGAGAGGCAGAAGCGGAGCTCCAATTCTTCCACCTTTCCTATCACACCAGCAGGCATTACTACAATCCCCACAGAAACATCAGGTGGATATTGACAGAGGAGTTCAGGCACAAGGTGCAGATCGAAGACTTTTGGGCTAGTGCACTCGATGAGATCGAAGTCAGAAAGAGAATGTTTTCTCGGATACCGTTGGTGATGGTCAAGGAGTGTGAGATCATCCCAGTGCCAAATCAGATTGACGAAGATATAAACGTAGTACAGGCTGACTACGAGACAGTAAGAGATACACCTTTGCCACTCCCAGATTGGTCTGAGCCAGAGATCACTGACTTGGATACACTTTGTATCACAGTATTGACATTTACACGGAGTTGGGTAGAGAGGCATGTCAGCCGACTCAAGGGAAGGTCAATTCCCCTTACCTACAAATTTGATGGGAGACAGCAGATTGCAGACAACTAATCAGAGGAGACGGAGTAATCCAACTCCAGAGCCTCGAGGAAAGGAGCCAGTTCAACCTGAGCCAGTGGTAGTTGAGGAGTCCATGCATATGCCATCTCGGACACATTCTCCAAGCTTACAGGAGGTGTCTCTGTTCGTTGATCAGAGGGAGAGATTGGATGTAGAACAGACGGTGCGAATGGAGTGTCAGCCACCTCGTAGAGAATCAGTGGGTCAAAGCATCAACATGCCCCAAGAAGATCATCAACAGGAAAATCGGCAAGAGACAGATGAGGAGATGGCTACTGATACTCAATTTCAGCAGGAAATTGAGGCAGCTCTCGAGGGTGATGCTACTTCAGATCAGGATGCCCAAAGCTCGAGAGACACGGAGCCTATTGATGACGGTGAGCCTCGTCAGAACGATGGCAGAGGGGAGGTTCACGAGGTGGAGGCTGAGGTAGAACAGCCTTTTATTATATCTAACATGCGGCAAGAGGTGCCAGAATGGCTAAGGGATAGGATGAGGCGTGATCCTGTAGATGAGACCGATCCCGCAGCCGAGATGGAGGAATTATTACAGAGGATCAGCGCACCTCCAGCAAAGAAAAAGGCTAGGAAGTTCTCCAAAATATCCACAGATGAGGATGGATCCTGAACCTTGCATATGGCAGTTCCTCGGGAAGAATGTGATAGGGACGAGGCCATTCCTGAAAACTATGTTGTGACAACCATGGAACTAGGCCACCCTACTGGAGCACAAGTGGTAGAGGAGTGCGATAATTCCTATCGAGCACTCAAGGATAGATTGTCCTACATGGAGGGCAAATACAAAAGGTTGAAGGTAGAGCACAAGACACTGATTGGCTACGTGCAGCACTTGTCCCGTCCTTGTGGGCAAGAAAATCTGGCAATTGAACTTCCAGCCGAGTTTTCCAGGGACTCAATCAATGGGTTAGAAGATTTGAAGAGAATGGCACAGCAAGCAGACAAGTGGGTTGCCAGTGTGCGTACAGAGACAAGAAAGTTCATGGAAGATCTTGCACATGCCTATGGGCAAGCTTCCGATATTATGGCTAGAGTGGAGGCAGTTAACCATGCTTGGGGTGAGGCTCGCATCTATCAGACGAGAGTTGTTCTCCGTTTAGGGGCTTTGATGAGCATACCTCAACACACTTTGGTTGAGGGAGGTGTTATCCAGCAGGGAGATAGATACGACTTCGCCAGATGGTATTCTTCAATAGTCACAAGCCGGGGATTCTATGATGCATCATAGGCAGATTCTGTCAAGATCAGAAAAGCCATGACAAACATCTTAGATGGAATTCTCAACACGTTGGAGGCAATCTTTGCCAAGAGGTTGACTGCTGAAGAAGTAACTGCAGATGGATTGAAAGACAGATTGGCGTCATTCTTCTCTGAAGTGAAGACCTTCACACAGGACGATTTCGAGAACACGGCCACATTCTCCAGTATCATATAGAACACCCAGGACGCCCTTGTTGCCTAGAAGAAATCATGTGCCCGGCATGGGCAAACAGTTGCAGTTTTAGAGTTTCAGTTGGATCACATTCCTCCTATCTTCGATCAGGAAGTTGAGGCAGTCTTGGCCAGATTCATCAGATTTGCAGCCAACGAGAAGGAGAAAGGAAACGCCCTTCTGGACGATGACCTTCTGGAGGGAGACGACGTGCATTGATGGCAGGGTGTGGTGCATTGATGAGGAGTGGATGGCGCATTCATTGCCCCACTCCTCTCGGTGGCGGTTTTTAGGGCAGAAACCCTAATTAGGGCATAGGTGGCTCAATCTAAGCCCTTTATTGTAATCAGATCTGAACCGTCCACTATTTGGATTCATTATAAAAGGGGCATCCCCCCTCATTTGTAAGGAGTTAGAATTAGGATCAGAGATAGATCAGAGCTAGACAGAGATAGAGATTGATAGAAGTTAAAGTAGACCTAGGAGTTAGCTTAGTTGGAAAGGAAAGAAAGACTTTCCCTTTGAAAGTTTTTGCAAAAGATTGCTGTGTAAGACTCTCATGATATAAAGATTTCATTGATTGGTGACTTCATTTTGTGTTGTGGGCAGTTGACGAGATCTTTTCGTCTTTCCGATTCGAATAGAGTAAAGTAAAGTAGATTTGTTTTCATGCAAGTAGAGTTAATTGTGGAATGTGACATTAGTTTGGGCATATCTTCCCGTATCCATACCACTGGCGGACTTGCTAACGGTAAGTCTGCTCCTGCGTGGTCGACTGGAATCTCAGCACTTAACTTCGATTGTGTTCAATGTGCCCACTTGCTTCGTTGTGAAGGGGTGTGCATGGTGAATCTCAATTTGAACATCTCATCCATCCTTTGAAGATTGCACCAGCTTTGTCGGAGTTGTCCAAAGGGGAGACAAAACGAAGCTTGGTTTGAAGACTGTCAAAGCTAATCCTTGCATTCCACCCGTAGAAGTAGATTGTAGAATTCCTATCCTTACCTCCTTTAAATTCAGCATTTCCCGATCCATTCAAATACCAGAGCATCATAGTCAAAATCCTTCACTTGCTTGAACATATAAAGTTGAACGATTACGTAAGTCCCCTTGGAATACCCAGCATATTCACATCAACCAACTGAGTCTATTCGCATTAAAAGAACCTTGGAGTCGAACGCATGAACTTTCACGCAATCTTAGCATGCAGAACACTTTGATCAAGAGAGAATAGAGTGACTGTTGGACATTTTATTTTGTGTTGATGTTGTCATAAAAAACACGTCAACACATATGTGCTTCAATGAACCACACCGGTAATAATGTTAAATGCCATAGACCAACAGTAGTTTCAAACTCAAAGTCCGATTAAAATCGGAATAATTCATACGACCAATGCTATATTTACATTAATATATTATAGTGTTTATAAGGGTAATATTTATTTTATTACATTTAATATTCATAATTATATTATTATCTTTTGATAATTATAATTATAAAAATATTCAATAGTTAATATTTTTAATAATTATTGTATTTATCTTGCTTTCAATGTTTGATATCTCCATGTTACAAATTTTGGGGATTACGATATTATTAATATAATAATTATAATTACAATATTGTCTTTGACAATTGTAATTATAATGGTATCAAATCGTTAATATTTTAAATATGTTTCTTTGTTACCTAAGTGTCCAATTTCGGGGACATGACATCACACCTAATCACATCAAATCAGCTTATCGAAAAATTTGGCAAATTTTTTAGAGCTTTTACCAAATCTCTCGAAGAGACACCATGCTATCCCACCATCACCAGGGCATACTGGGGCAATTCCTAAACATGAATTTTCTTTGACACAACGCTATAAAAATGCATTGTATCAAAAAGAGGAAAAATGTAGATACCTAAAATTGTCCTAGCTTGTGAACTAGCATTTTAACACTAATTATCATCTTTCCCTTAATGATTAAATAATACTTCATTATTTAATTATTATCAAATGTCATATTTTACCATTAATTAATTAATTTTACATTATTTAATTAGTTCATCTTAATTTATCCTTCCTCACTAATTTAATTCCCATTTATCCATTTAATTAAATAATATTAAATGTGAGTTGATTTTCATTTTTATCTCTTCAGTTAACCCTTTCTTCCATCATCAATCAACTAAGTCTTCAAATTGGAAACATCTAATATTCTTCATAATTAAATAAATCATTTATTTATTTAATTAAAGAATCTATAATTAAATGAATATTTTTATTTATTTAATTAATTAATCATGTGGGTGATTTATTTAATAAACTTACCTTCTTTCTTCAATCTTTCCATCTTTTTTCTCTTCAATCAACTTGTCTTCATTTGAGAATCTAAATCTTTTTTAATTCTTCAACTTTCCTTCATTTTAGAAAATCTTCAGTTAACAAAGCATGAAATTAGAAATCTCATGTGCACCATTATCCACCATTTTAATTAGATATTTCAATATTATCTTTTCTTCAATTAAAATGTTAACTTTCCTATTCCTTCTCATAATCTCATCCGTTCATTTTTCCTTTCAACCTTGATCGTCGATTTTCTATCAAATCCTTTATAAAATCAACCTTCTTTCTCATTTCAAGGCTAACCACGAATTCTCAATATTTGGCATCCTTCATCATTCAACAACATTTGAAGCTTGAAGCAACATTTAGCATACAAAATCTGAGAGCAATATTCGAGGATACAAATGGAGAGAAAGAATGAAGGTAATTCAAAGGTAGCATAGAAAGAAAGGTAAAATTGCATCAATTTGTTATCTTCTATGTTGTGTTTGTTCTTGATTGAGAGATTGATTTGAGTTATCTTGGATTTACAGTTTAGTGGTTACTATGATTGATTCATGCTTTTATGTTTATTATTTACCTCAATTTTCAATCCTACATATTAGTTGTTTTGGGGGTTGTTTTAGGTTTAGGTATAGCTTAAAGGGGTGTGAGGATCCTTATGGGCCAACTCATCCCTTTTTTTTATTGAATTTGTGGTTTTCTTTTTTGAAAATACACCAAAAAAGTGTTTGGGTCATAATGGATGGCTATTTGTTTCCTATGGATCCCAAATATAACCTATTAAATTTTGGATGTCCCCAAAACATTTTTTGTTTTTCCAAAAATAGGGGGTCAAGGTTGTAATGTCCCCTTTTTCCTAGGCAATGGTCAGTCATAGTGGTTAGTCCATCACTTGGTCCCCGTGGACTAACAGGGTGGTTAGGGGGGCCTTTGATAGCGTTGCAGACTTGTTAAGTCCAACTTTTTTGAACTCAGTCAGTGTTTTTCCCAACCTAGTGTTTACCAGGGAGTTCACAAAAATTATTCAATTATTTTAACCTTACTATTTTTAGTAAATCACATGGACATTTTGTATATACTTACTATTTATAGTAAATCACTAGTATGGTCAATTGGCAGAGTTACTATTTTGGGCGTGATGGGATATTTATATCTTGGAAACATTTTGGTATTTAACGGTCTTATGTATTTAATTTTAATAACGTTAATTATAAAGTTAATTTAAATTAATTAACTTTATACGTTATTATAATATATTAATGGACTTTATTAAAAGTGGGATATAAATGTTTAAAGTGCACTTTATAATATAAAGTTAAGTGCAAATTAAAAAGGGAGTTATAAGGCAAGAAAAAAGTAAATTAAATGAAATATAACTCAAATGCAAATTAGGGCATGCGAGTTATAAAAAGCCATTTGAAGCTCATTTGCACATTGGTTCATTGTTGAGAAGATTAGTTTGATAAGGGTTTTTGCAAGAGACTGGAGAGACTAGAAACACTTAGCTTTTTGAGGACAAAATCCCTCAGGAAGAACAGCTTGATGCAGAGTGAAAGATCTCCCAAGCCAACTGGTAGACAACTTCATTCAGAGGTTGTGCTTGTGCTTCACAAATTTACAGGAGAGATTTAATATTCAAGGTTCAAGGGAATCAATAGGAAATTGGAAGATATATTGATTGAATTGAGAGGATTTATTTGCTGATGTATAAGTCAATCCTTTCTGATCTGGACATGGAATTTGGAGATTTTTTAATATTACAAATATTGGGATTGTAGGGTTTCTTGTAGTTGGTCACCATCTTTCTGCATATTCAAAGGTTCGCATTGTTGATTGATACAGCATATTCAAAAGTCTAGTGTGAAGTTTGACAGGCATATATTGGTAGGCGTAAGAGCACTGTGTTGGCATCATTTTTTCCATTGGAGGTGTTATTTGCAGCTGGCATCCATTTTCAGAGGGTTTCAAGGTATATCTTACTTGTGAGTTCATGATTCGTCGCTCCTAGATTTTTTGGGTATTGTTGTTTTAGATAATAGGGGATATTTTATGAGCTGGGTTGTCAATGTTTTGTGAAAATACTAAGTATCTAAGATGATATAAAAAAATATGGAATTTTCAGTTGTGTATTCCCTATGTAATGTTCAATTTTTGAGTTGAAAATATTATTGCAATGTCTTCTATTTTGTTACATTATATTGTTGTTTCAAACATTGCAAATATATCACAAAACATTCATCAAAACAAAAAAAAGGCAAACAGGGCTGCATACTACAAAGGTGGGGACATTTCCTACCCATCTTTGAATCCTTGAAACGTCCCCTATAGGGGTTAGGCCCATGTAGGGCAATGGACACATCCCCAAGTAGCATAGTTTTTAGTGAATTTAATATGATAAAAATTAGTTCTCACTTCTTAGAAAACGTGAGATTTGGAATAAAATACTTTTGCAAGTTCTTTTATAGTTCCATTCATGTCATACTTGTACAAAAAAACCAGCCTCCCGGATAAAAATTTATGAATTTAAAACAACTTTGTCTGGGCCACTATATAGGGAAAATACAATCATACAATAAAACAATTAATTCTACAATATTATAGGAGCTGTACATAAACACTTCTAGAGGATATTGAATAACAATATTTGACACAATCTAACAAGATTACAATCTTTTATAGTGTTGTTCTTCTCATATTGGTAAATCTTTAGCAAAATCAAACTCCCAAATAAAGAATTTATTAATTTAAAACAAGTTTTTTTGGGCCACTGTATATGAAAAATACAATCCTGTAATAAAACAATTCATCCTACAACACCATAGAAGCTGTACAAAAACACTTTTGGTGAATGTTGGACAACAATATTGGCATGATCTAACAAAATTATGTTCAAAAAATTGAATCTTGATAACGATATAGTCAATTAGTTCAATCACAGCCTGCTATAAAGAATCTAATGTCCCCTCCTAGCCTCTGAGCAGTGTGTGACCTTTAGCCTATTCAAGTGTTTTGTAGGCTAAATGCCTCTGGTAAGGGAACTCAGTTCCAGTCCCTGATGTTGGGTTTTCGGAGTTCTGAGGCACTTTCTATTTTTAACAAGGGACCAGTCCAGTGGCTTATTGTCTACAATGAGCTCATTGGCATATCGGTTTTCTTTCCAGCTTGTGTCTTTGATGTTTTTACTATTTTTAGTGCTTACTAAAAATAGTAAGTTTATTTTTAGAAGCTAGGCCTGGTCAAGCTCTTTAGTAGCATTATTTCAGCTGAGGCTCTTGGTTGCTAAGGTTGGAATATTTAAATATTTGCTTTCCTCTTCGAAATGAATTAAAATAAAGTTACTTTATAATTTAAAGTTGAGGGTCAGAGGGGACAATAAAAGGTACCTTGGTGGTTAAGTGATAACTTTAAGCCATTTTAGAAGGCTACAAAAGTGCAAAAAGTTTCCTTTTGAGTAAGACGCCTAGGAGGGAGTAAAATGAAATTTTAAAATAAAGTCTTAGCAAAAGGGGTGTAGTATTTTGGAGGGAGTTTAATTCAAATCTAATTTTCACCGTAATTTCTTATTGAGGCTTTATAAGCTCATTTGGAGGCTTTATTTGGTTATGTGGATTTTGGTTGCATAAGGAGATGCTACTGGATTTCTTCCAGAAGGCTGAGAACAAGTGTTGAAGACGAAAACTCTTGTTTAGAGTTGGTTTCGGTAGTGGAACACCTATCCTAGCCGATGAAGGCGTGGTTCCATCCAAGGATCACACTCTGAGCTTCAATGTTGTTGTTTCACTCATTCAGTATGAAGATTTTTGAGTATTTCTGATGTGGGTTTGTTGCATTTTGGCTTCAGAAAGCATTGCTTCTTTTTGGAGTGGTTTGAAGTATGTTTTGGTGATGATTCGCAGTATTTTCTGAGCACAGTTTGACAAGGACTGAACCTGGGTTTTGATTCATATCTCATTTTCAGTTGATTCTTTCAACGTGGGTATTGATTATTCATATTCCCCTAGTCAAGGTGCCCCAGTTCATATATTCACTTGATTTTTTAGAGCAAGAGTTGATTTTATAGAGCAATTCGCCTTCTTCAGCTTGGCGCCCAGTTTGTGGGTATTTTCTAGATTGTGTTTGCTGATGTATAGACCAATTTGAGCCCTTGTTAAGGATTGATATCACTAGTTCTTAGCATTGGAGAGTAGAAAGTTTGTTGATAACCTTTGTGGCTTTGTTTATTGCAAGTTGGAGATACCCTTGTGGCTGTTTGCAATCATTTCCAGGTCTGAAAATGTTTATTACTGAATCTGATATATGTTTGTAAAGTCAGAAAATTTCTATTATGGAAATTATAGAAATTAGAGAAATATATGTTGAGTTCTTTCATAGTGCAAGCAAGTTCACTTTATTTTTCAGTGCATTATGTTATTTACTTTATATACAAGCTTAAACATGAACGGCACATGAAATTCAATGCAAAAAACATCTCAAACAAAACTCAAACAGAAATCAGAAAAAAAGAACAAAAAGCTCAGAAAGAAAAAAATCAAGGGTCTCATATTAGAGTGGTACTAGAGCCCATATGATCTTGCCATCCAATGGTATACTTGATTCATGAGCATCAGTGATAGGGAAAGGAGATATCAAGAGAAGGTTGGGAAGAAAGAAGAGAGTTGTTGGGAGCATTGTCCATCAACTAGTGATTCATCTAGATCATAAACTTATTCAACTAAGTCATCTAGATCAGAAAATCATTCAGTAGAGTCATCTAGTTCTGAGAACATGGGAGATAGGAGAGGAGAAGATGAGAGAAATGAGGCACCACCAGATAGAATGATGTTATTGTTAGATGCTTTGGTGTGATAGACCTTGATTAATTAATTAAGAAAGACTGATGTAAATTTCAATAGTTATGTCAAAGACTTATAAACAGTATCAATCTCAATTCATGTCCGAATATTTTTAGATCATCTGGTAATCTATTAGATTCTAAAGAAGTTTGATATCCTTGATAAATTCTAAGAACACTATCTTTAATTTCAGCAATAGGCTATGAGGCTGATCTCCAGACCAATCGCTTGGAAGTGTAAAAATTAGGATAGATAGATATCTCCTTTAGATTTGATTCAATATAGTATTTTGGACCCTCTAGTTAAGGTTTCCTGATCTGCCACTTATCATAAGATTGTGGGTATAGCTTCTCCCTTTAATAATGTTGATGTTGATGAGCAAAGAGTCATCTTCGCCTTCTGGTCTTTGATTCCCTCTGCTTATAGCCGCTCATATATATGTAAATACAATAGAGGTATATGGGCGACTTCCTTCTGGAGAGATGTGCCTATTTTTACCCGTGTTTCCTCTTTGAGCCCCCGTGCCTCCTCACTATGCTGCCCGTGAGCCTTTGAATCTTCAATGGCCATCGTTGTGCTGATTTTTGTGTTCGTCCTTCTATCTTGAGTCGTTTTTCTACTCCTAGCTGCGCTCGACTCTTCTTTATTCCTGATACGCCTATGTCGGCATTCTTTCCTCCCTTTTCTCCCCCTTTCGTCTTCATGGCCTCGGATCTCATATATTTGTTTAATCGTTGCATCCTTTTACACCTAGGCGACCCTTCATGGAGATGCGACTGGTTTATTCTTCCTTTGTGATTCTTCTCCTGAGGCATATCGATTAATTCCTAATTAGTTTTAGTTATATAAATAATGCTTAGTTTGTATGTTTAAATGTATGTATGCGCAACTTTAGATATTTATTCATATTTATGTGTTTAAGTATTTATATAAAAAATTATATATATCATATAATAATTTATATATATTTTATTGTATTATATATATATTTATAATATATATAAATATATCTTATTTGTATTTTTATATTCATTTTATTATATTTATTTATTATATTCATTTATTATATATATTCATTCATTATATTCATATATTATATTTATTTATTATATTCATTTATTATATTTATATACGTATACATTTACATATTTTTGAAAGGGAAAAGAATTGTAATTAGACTATATACTTATCTTAATGGAGCCTGGAGGGTGGGGACATCACATTTGGTTAGGGGGCAAGGGAGAGCAACTCAACGGGCACTTGAAACAAATCAGCAAATTGCACAGTTGATACAGAGAATGGATCAATAGGGAGACAAGGTAACGTTGTAGGGCAACAAAGAGTAGGAAATCAGGAAAATGGGGGAGCAATGGCAAGGCCCCTTATGCCCATTTTTCCACCAAGAGTTGAAGCACCAACAAATCCTGAGCTCACTTTGGTTGAACAATAAGAACAATTTAGACAAGATTGGCATGATATAGGACTTGGGTTTCAACGGGACATTTCTCTTAGAGAATATAGTGATCTAAGAATGAGGCATACAAACACTAGGGGTAATAGGGTCAAAGCCATGACTTGCATAGGAAGGTGGGAAAGATCACTCCCATATTTTGATGGTTTTGGAAAGATCAGCAAGAGCATGGGTTCAAAAACTAGACACCTACTTCACATCAAACCCCATGCCAAAGTTGGAGTCTATTCAATATGCTTCCATACACCTAGATGGGATTGCACACGAATAGTGGTACAATGGAATGATGACAATGGGACATGCTCAAATAACTTCTTATGTTGAGTTCACTAAAAGATTGATCGAAAGGTTTGATAAGAAGGACCCGAAGTTGCATTTTAAGGAGCCAGAACAGTTAAAATAGTTGGGAACAGTTGATTCATACATTGCAGATTTCCAGAAATTATCAGTGTTGTGACAGATATTTTAGAAAGAAGACTCATAGTGTTGTTTATAGATGGTCTTTCCGATCCTCTTAGGGGTTGGATTAAAGCCTTCAACCCACTTACCCTTCAAGAAACCATAAAGAAAGCTAGGGACATGGAATCTTCAACTTTTAAGAGCAAATTTCAGTCTAAGGACTCGCTGCACAAGAAAGAAAAAGCCAAGAAAATTGACACCAAGGAGTAGGAGCAGCCTAAGAAAAATTACACAAAGATAAACAATGAGTCCTTGAATGAGCTTAGAAAGAAGGGATTGTGTTTTACATGCAAGGAACCTTATACCCAAGGTCACAAATGTTCAGCCAAGGCTAAAGCACTTCTAATTGAGTACCAATCAAATGAAGGAGGTGTATCAGAAAAATCAGACCAACAAGCTGATTCTGAAGAAAGTGAAGGTGAAAAGACATCAAAAGAGGGTGGTAAGGTGTGGGACCAAGATGAGACGCTAGCTCAACTTTATAGTTTTCAAGAAAATGAGTCACTACAATTAGAAGTGTACTTCAAGGGCAGCGGATGGTGGCATTAATAGATACAAGGTCTACTCACAATTCCATCGATGAGGGCTTGGTTGCTCGTAGAGGCCTTCAAACGCAAGAGGTGAGTGGGTTTTGAGTTATGGTAGTTGATGGTTTCACTATTCAATGCACTAAAATGGTCCCACAGTTGAGCATAAAATTTGGGAATTATGAAGTTATAGAGGATTTCTTGTGAGCATTGGAGACACAGGTGCAATCATGGGAATATAGTGGCTACGCTCTTTGAGAGAGATCACTCTTAATTTTCAAACCTTGGAGCTGAAATTCAAATCTGAAGGGAAGAATGTGATCTTGAGGGGGATGTCTAATGGAGGGCCACATGTGGAGTCTAACAAACGAAAGTTAAAAGACATGACAGTAGCCTTTAATGCATCCCTAGAGCTATCCAGTGTAACTGTGGACACTAGTATCATGTTTGGCAACACTGAAAACAATAACACACCTTTGGATGATAGTATTGTTGGAGGCACCATAGATGAGGCCTTGAAAACAGAAAACAGTGAAAATTACATTGATGAGGACATAGGTGGTTTGGGTTTTGATTCCCAGGATCAGTTGATGGATGGAGATTCTTGTGTTGACATGTATGGTGATGAGTTGGTGAATGATTTATTCAAAGAGACAAAATCACAGGAGGAGCACAAAGAACAAAGCAATCAGCCTTTTAGTACATGGAATCTTGATGAGATGGGACCTAAGTATGACAAGGAACCTGTTTGGGATGAATTTACTTTTGACTATAGAGTTGTTCCAACTTGAACTCCACAATTATGCATGATTGATGGCATAGATGATGATGATGGTCTTGATCTTGCTCTTGAGAACAAATCAGATTTCACTTTTCATGTAGCTGAACATGAGCAAGAACCTAGCAGCCTTGCTGATTTGGATTCACAATCAGCTTTTGAGGGTAGTCATCAGTTGCTTATTGATAATCCCTTGTTTGAGGTAGGAGCTGATATGGCGTATGACAATCCTCTTTTTGAGTTGGATGATGGGATTACTCCTGGTTGTAGCAATGCATTGGGTAAAATTAGTATGGTTTGGGACCCAGGTGCAATTTCGAGTCATGAAGTGATGTTTTGGAATTGGAGTAGTGGGTCAACATCCAATCTTTGTGCCCTTGCCCACTCTCTGATCAGCTTACATATGACTCCGATTTGGGATCCGCAGATGAGTTGGATGGTTCCTCCAGTTCAACAGTTGAGTAGTACATGGATGAGCCTAGGTGATAGTGATGATTTGGTACTAGGGGATTGTTGACGTGCCTTTTGTGACAGCGCCAGCACAGAATAAAGTTGCCCAACGGTCACTCTATTCTCTCTTGATCAAAGTGTCCCACATGCTAAGATTGCTTGAAAGTTCATGTGTTCGACTCCAAGGTTCCTTTTATCGCGAATAGACTCAGTTGGTTGATGTGTTTTGCTGGTTATTTCAAGGGGACTTACGTAGTTGTTCAACTTTGTGAAGCAATTAGGACATGAATGATTTGGCAATATGGTTCTGGTATCTAGACTGACTCGGAAAATGCAGAATTTAAAGGGGATAGGGATAGGGATTCTACAAATCTACTTCTAAAGGGTGGAGGACGAAGATCGACTTAAACAATCTTCAAACCAAACTTCGCTTTGTCTTCTTTCGAACAACTCCGACAAAGTTGGTGCAATCTTCAAAGGATGAGAAAATGTTCAAACTATGACGCAACACGTTCATACCGTCAACACGACGCATACAAACATATGAACCATAATCGAAGTTAAGTGCTGATACTCCAGTTGACCACGCAAGGCGAACTTACCATCAGCAAGTCCGCTAGTGGTATGGACGAGAAGACTTGCTCAAATCACAACGCCACACTCCACAGCTAACAACTACTTGCATGAAATAAAATCTATTTTACTCTATCTACCTTGAATTGGAAAGACGAACAAGCCTTGCTAGCTACTCACAATAGAAGATAGAACCACCAAACAATGATAAATCTTTATATTATGAGAGTGTTCACAACAACTTCTTACAAAGTCCTCAATGGGAAAACTTCCTTTCCTCCTCAATCTAAGCTAACTTCTAAGCTCTACTCTCTAACTTCTATCTCCAATACTCTCTAGCTCTGATCTATCTCTGATTCTAATTCTAATATTTACAAATGAGGGGGGATGCCCCTTTTATAATAAGTCCAATTCAGTGGACGGTTCAGATCAAATTACAATGAAGGGCTCAGATCGAGCCACCTATGCCCTGATTAGGGTTTCTGCCCTAAAAACCGCCACAGAGAGGAGTGGGCAATGAATGCACAGAATATTCTCCACTCCCCTGCAGGAATCATAATGAGCAATTAATGCCCACTACCATCATCAAGAAGATCCTCATCAAGCAGCGCGTTCCCACTGGCCTTCTCCCGGATAGCAAACTCGATCAACCGGGCCAATACTGCTTCAACCTCCTGTGTAGAGATTGGTGGAATATGGTTGAGCTGGAACTCCAAGACTGCTATCGTCTGTCTGTATCTGATGCAAGATTTCTTCCATGTCACTAAGGCGTCCTGGGTATGCTGAATTATACTAGAGAACGTGGAGACATTCTCAAAGTCATCCAGGACAAGTGACTTCGCAGCTGAGAAGAATGGAGGCAGTCTACTTTTCAAACCATCAGCAGTTATCTCCTCTGGGACCAACTTTCTAGCAAATATGGCTTCTAATGTATTGAGGACTCCCCCCAAGATGTTGCCCATTGCCTTCTTCACTTTAGCTGAATCTGCCCTTGCTGCGTCGTGAAATCCACGGCCTGTGACCATCGAGGAGTACCAACTGGTGAAATCGTACCTATCACCTCTCTGAATTACACCTCCATCCACTAAGGTTTCTAGAGGTACATGCATCAAAGCCCCCAAACGAAGTACAGTCTTCGTTTGATAGATGCGAGTATCACCCCAAGCCTGATCTACTATATCCATTCGTGCCAAAATATTTGAGGCCTGTCGATAAGCATCGGCAAGGTCCTCCATGAATTTCCCCGTCTCAGTATGAACACGGCTAACCCACTTGTCCGCCTCCGTTTCCATTTTCTTCAAATCCTCTAAGGCAACAACTGACTCATTCGGAAGCTCCGATGGACGTTCTACTGCCGGGTCTACTGGTTCACCTGGACGTGCTAGATTCTGCATATATCCTATCAAGGTTTTGTGCTCCTTCTTCAATTTCTTATACTTCCCCTCCGTGCGGAGCAACTGATCCTTCAATGCCTGATAGGAGCTATCGAACTCCTCGATAACTTGGGCTCCCGTAGGACGACCCAACTCTACTGTGGTGATCACATAATTTTTAGGCCTCTCCTCGGTTCGATCACAATCTTCCCTCGGAATAGCCACCTGAAGCGTGCGAGAGCCTGACTCGTCAGTCGAGATCTTTGAAAACTTTCGGGCCCTTTTCTTCTCTGGTGGCGCACTGATCCTCCCGAGGAACTCTTCCATCTCAATGGCTGGATCCGTATCATCCTCGGGTTCTCTCCTCATTCTGTCGGAAAGCCAATCAGGCACTGTCTGCTGTGGATTACAAATGACAAGGGGTTGCTCTTCTGTTGCCTCCATCTCGTGCACTTCCTCTCTTCTTGCACTCGTCTGCTCAGGCCCATCCTCCTCTGTAAGTTGGGTATCTCCCGACCCTTGGGTCCCCTGTTCTGTGTTTTCCTCTTCTTCCAAAGCAGTGTCCAACATCTGCTGAAAATGGGTGTCGGCCATTGTTTCCTCTTCCTCCTCCTGTTGGCCGCCCCTGGATAAACTGACACTAGCTGATTCCCGGGCGTTGGGCTGATCTACCTCCTCAAGTCCCCGCTTTTCCTCTAATCCTGCCCTCTGATCGGCAAATAATGAAACCACTCTTAAACTCGAAGATTGAGTTTGTGAGTGCACGGGTGATGCTTGTTCTATCCTCAACGGTATCGGCTGGGTTGGCACTTCCACTTGTGCTCTCGATGTCTGAGCAATTTGTTTCCCTCTTCTTACCGATAACGGCCTTGGGTCACCCATCAAGCCGTAAGTAAGGGCGATCGACTTGCTCTTAAGTCTGCATACATGTCTGTCGACCCAAGTCCTGGTAAAAGTCATCACCGGGATAGAAAGAGTGTCCAAGTCCATGATCTCGGGCTCGGACCAATCAGGTGGTGGGACAGGAGTATCCCTAACTGACCCATAGTCGGGTTGCATGACGTTGACATCCTCCTCCACCTGGTCGGGAACTGGAATAATCTCACATTCTCTAATCAACTTGAGAGGAAGTCTGGAAAACATCCTTCTTCTTATCTCAGCCTCATCCACTGCATTTGCCCAAGTCCTCCAGATGAGCTCTGTGCCGGTATTCAACGTTCTGTACCATCCTGATGTTCCCGTAAGGATCGAAATCCTGCCTGCCTGTGTGATATGACAAATGATAAGATTGCAGCTCGTCCTCTGCCTCTCGGGCTGCCTGCAAAGAGGGACACACCTCAATGGAATTTCCCATGGTGATAGGGAAATCAAGCCCACCCTTCTTTTTCCTTTTCTGAATCTTATCGTAGGCAATCAATTGCCTAGATATCTCAAGCATTACTATGTGATCAGTGGGGTATCGTGGTAACCGATACGGATACGAAGTGAACCCTTGCAGCCTAATATATGTGAATTTCGGGAATTGGATGAGCCAATACCCATATTCCTCAATCAGTGTCTGTGCTTCTTTAGATATTCTCTGCTGCGTTCTCTGCTGAAGTGTCCTCGCAATGTTCATTGTGAATGCATCATTTGCCCGTTTATAGTTGGCAATGTTAGCTAAATGTAGCTGTGTGCAGGCTTCATGAATTTTGAATTGACCAGGGGCACAGCCGATTGGCTCTTTGTACGAAATCCCTCTGTACTTAGTCATTCTGGCCAACATGTAAATCACATATGAGCTCATGTAGAAAGTCTTCGCCACCTTCAAGCTCCTGAATTGCTCATCGATGTGGTTGCTAATCATCCTAGCCCAATCGACACACTCTTTTCCTTCCAAGATGATCTCGATGAAGTAGAACATCCAAGGCTCGAAAATGTAAGCCTGTGCACTCCCATTCACCCGGCTCAGCATCATTATCAAATCACAGTATTCTTGTTTCACGTCCTCGGCAATTATCTGCTTTGGGAGCTTAGTGCGGGGTGGCCTCGGCTTTTGCATCCAAACTCTGTTGATGACTGCAGTGACTCTTTCGAAAGAGGAAGAGTACATCTTATCTGCCCTCTTATTTGTTCTGTATAACATCTCCTCAGCAGTTGGAATCCCAAATGCCTCTCCGATGGCATCCGGTGTGAAGTTGGCGAGCAGTTTACCATCCGGAGAGACAATCGTCCTACGTTCTGGCTTGTAGTGATTGGCGCACTCCATAATTAGCTCCGGACACTGAATTGCTGGCGGAAAACTAGCAGCTGCGTAGATTCCACTCTTCATTATATTATGTGCCGTGACGGATGGTTGATGGCCCCCTAGCCCGAACATCCTCGATTTGAGTGCATTCAGATTAAATGAACCAAGGTTGGTGTCATTCAATCCTGCCAACTTTGAAACTATTGCTGACTTTGGGAGAAATGGCTTAGAGAGCCTTTTAATCATTGCCTGCCGGGATGAGCCAGCCTTGCCTGCTTCAGTGTTTGCAGCTCTGCCTGCGGCTCTGCTTGTTCCCGCAACATCCTTTGCGCCAGCCATCTGCAAAATAAAATAGAAGAATAAGCTAGACTGCAGATTTTTAATAAAATAAAACAATTCCCGAGATGGCTGCGAATACGGAGTTAGCTTTGAAAATAAAATTCCTCAGCATAAATTTCTAACTCCAAACCTCGTACTGTATAAAAAAAAATCTCTGAGTTTAGAGACAACTTTCAGCAACTGCACTTCTGACTGGTGAAGAAAAAACGCAGCAAGCTAATAACTTTCAGCAATGTAGCTAATTTCTCCAGCACAAATAGTTCGAACTTTGACTTCACTTTGTCAACTTCAGCAGTTAGATGAATAAAGAGTTGCCAGCAATATGAAATTTCAACTTCTTCAACTTCTCAACGTTTAAACTTCGCAGCAACTCCACTTTCAGCTCTTTGAGAATTAAATTCTCCAGCAACTCCGGAAAATAACTTCAACCTTCAACTTCGAAGTTGCAGCAACACACCTTCAGCTCTTTGAAAGAAAGAGTCTCGGCAAATGAAGATTTCTCCAGCACTTCGCACTTTCAGCAACTCAACACTCCGAAATAAAATAAACTCTCACAGAATTTCTCTCCTCAACCACTTGGAAAATATTTCAATCTCTCAAGAACTTCTTCAGCAACTTCAACTTCGAAACAATGTGAGGAGAAATGAGAGAAGAGATTGTTTAAATAACTTTTCCCGGAGAATCCTGCTAAGTAGTGCTGGGGCTATTTTTAGCACCTTCATCAATTTTCCACTCTCTTCGTTCGGAATCTTCTAATTCAAGCGCAGTAGTGGGCTAGTCGTCAGCCGGTCATTATGGCAGTCGCCATTAATAATGATTCCTTCTTCTTCAAATTTCAAATTTTCCTCTTAGTCTGCCAGTTAACTCTTGGCGATTTAAACAACTCGCGAGAAAAACAATCACTTGACTTGATTTAAAATTCCATTTTAAAATCTCGCAGTGTTTAAATAAATTCAACTCGAAAAAATTCGTGGGAGTTGTAAATTTATTTCCAACTTTTAAAATGTCTGTCATTTAAATCCTCGATTTCATAAAATTTGCCTTAGACATTTTAAATTCTCTCATTAAAATGTTCAACTCCGGGCGATTAAAAATTGTTTGCGTGCTCGAAATAATTCATCCTTTGAGATTTAACTTCTGTCAGGAAAATAATCTAGGCAAAACGAATTTCCTCTGAAAATACTAAAATTTCCCTTAGGAAATTAATTTTCAAACTCTGTTAACTCATGGGTGCATTTTAAACGGGTTCATTTGATTTTCACTTGACCCATGGAAAATATTCGTCGATATCAAATTTTCCCCTTGAAAAAAGATTCGTTAACTTTCAACTGCCTTCGGAGAATTTTAAAACTCATCAAATCATCCTTCCTTGCCAAGGGCGTATTTTTCCCTAGTGAAGTGTTATATCACTTAGAAAAAATTTTCTAACACTTTCCCTACCATAGGCGTATACATTTTGATGAAATATTTATTTCATTAAAAAAAAATTCCTTCACTTTACACCTCTGGCGCACTTTCATGTGTCTACTTTTATTTTGTTGCCTTAGGAAATTTTCTCCAGCAACCTTGGCGTATTTTACTCATGCAAGCCTTGATTTCTCACTTAGAAAATTCTCAAACAGTTAGAATATCCTTGGGCGCATATGGGGTCTTGAACTTTCATTTTCTTGACTTAGAAATTTCTCCAAGTCCTAGCCACTTTATCTTGCCTTGGGCGCATTTTGACCTCTCTACTTTCATTTCATGCCTTAGGAAAATTTCGGCCATCTCCTCTTCATCATGGGCACAAATGCTAGGCCAAGCTTTCATTTTCCTTGGAGGGCGCATTTCACCCTTGACACTTTCGTTTTATGCCTTAGAAATATTTCATATCCTCACCTTCCTTGAGGGCGCATTTTACTAGGTGAGCTTTTGTTTTTGCCTTAGAAACTTTTCAAGGCTTCAATCCTTGAGGTGGGCGCATTTTACTAGGTGAGCTTTTGTTTTTGCCTTAGAAACTTTTCAAGGCTTCAATCCTTGAGGTGGGCGCATTTTACTAGGTGAGCTTTTGTTTTCCACGCCTTAGAACTTTTTCAAGGCATCTCTTCTTGAGGTGGGCGCATTTTACTAGGTGAGCTTTTGTTTTTGCCATGGGCTCATTTCCTTGGTTCCACTTTCGTTTTCATGACTTAGAAACTTTTCACCTCTCTCCTTCCTCTTTGGGCGCATTTTGAGGTATGAGCTTCTGTTTTATGCCTTAGGCGTTTTGAAGGCATCTCTTCTTGAGGGCGCATTTTGATGGGTCTACTTTTATTTCTGCCTTAGACAATTTTCAAGCCTCTACCTGTTCCTGCTCTTGCATTCTATTTTTAGCAAGTTGTGCTATTTTTAGCAAATCCCTTGATTTTCAACCTCTAAGGCTCCGTTTTGCCTGAAAATTTCATCAGATGATATTCTCTGCCTTGTGAACCTGTTTTGTCAGTCCTCTGCCCTGACCTGCTATTTATAGCCACCTGCTATTTATAGTAAGTTTTGACTTTCTGACTTCAGTAGCTCCGTTTTGCCTGAAAGTTGCAACGCTTGATCTTGATAGCTTGAGGGTTACTCTGATGCCAACCTCGGGTGCAGACCTGCTATTTATAGCCGTGCCCTGACTTACTAAAAATAGTAAGTTCTCCGACTTTGCTCAAATTTTGCCAGCAGGTACCTTGAAGTGTGCTGACATGGGTGGGGTACTTTGTTTCGGCTATTTTTGGATTTTACCCCCTATAAAAGTGGAAACCCTAATTTGATTTGCATGTATCCCGAACGGTCTCCGTTTGACTTCGTTCCTTCTGCATGTCGTTCTGCTTGCTGGACTGGAGTGTTGGGCGGCTGCCGGAGTGTACCTGCTAAAAATAGAAACTGTCTGAAAAGTGACTCATTCACTGCCGGATGGTTTTGCATGTCATATTGCCCGCGGGATCTCAAAAAACCCAGAAAAACCCAGAAAACTGGTCTGCATGCATGTACTGGCTAAAAATAGTAAGTCCTCAAAACTCGATCTTCTCTGCTTGCAAGTCACACCGTTGCGAAGCTCTCGAAAAACCCATGAAGAAAAACCCGACATGCGTTGAAAAACACTGCATGCGAACCCTAAAAATAGCCTCCGAAGGCTGAACTCTGAAAGTGGTTGTCTCGGTTTGCATGTTACATCACTGCGAAGGTTTTGGAAAACCCAGAAGGATTCTCCAGACATGCATCTGAAAAGCTCATGTAGAAACCCTAATTTGACTCTTACAGCCTGAACTGCCAAAAATAGCAAGTCGTCTGATCTGGCTCAAAATTTACGTGTAGGCAGCTTGATGTTACCCGGATGCAGTGGAACTGACAGAATTCCAAAATCTCAATAAAATAGTCCCAAGTTGAATACTTACTAAAAATAGTAAGTTGCCGGAATACAGTGAAAATTTAGGGGGACTCTGCTGGAAGTCTTCTGACTGCTGCTCTAAGCTTAGATTTCAATTTTATAACTCAGTTTGACCTTTAATAAGCCTGAAGGATGAAAACCCTAATTACACAGACTTGACCAATACTTTAACCTGGGTCAAACGACGGG
Organism: Sequoiadendron giganteum; assembly: GCA_007115665.2. NCBI lineage: Eukaryota > Viridiplantae > Streptophyta > Pinopsida > Cupressales > Cupressaceae > Sequoiadendron > Sequoiadendron giganteum. The sequence continues at coordinate 325,284,594 of CM021103.1, forward strand.
ACATCCCCGGAGGGACTAGAGACCAGAGAGAGAGCGAACCAAAGCCAAAAGACCAGAATGGAGCAAAAATTAGGGGGTCCCCATCTTGATGGGGTGATGTGTGAAAAAGGTCACAACAGGACCCCTGTTTTTAGGAGAAACCCTATAAAATAGGATCTTTCCAGAATTGACTGAAAATAATTTTGATTGGCTTATTTCACGTCACGATCACATTGGTCAAGTCAAAATCAAGAAAAAGTCAGTTTAGCTCTAGTGGGTCTACTTCACTTTTTCGGGAGAAAAGTTAGGACCTCTGAGGTCGTCAATGGCAATTGGCTAGTACCAAGTGTT